>BMAO01035347.1:0-166835 GCA_019973975.1 Trichonephila clavata | reverse complement strand
ACGCAAGAACAAATTTCGAAAAAAGGAGTTTTTATGAGATTGTTAAAGAAATCACTCACATCGCACGCCCCCACACAAGTGCTATCGGCCAGAGGAACACGAAATTCCATGAGGGTGAAGTTATTCACTCGGTAAAAGCCCGTGCAACGCGGGCTAAGCGGAGAGGAAAGAAACAAAGAAATCAAATAATTTCGGAAAATAATATTGGAAGTGCTGAATTTGTGAAGTTGAGTGAATATTAACGTCCCACTGTTCAGCAACACGAGGCCTTTTGGGGACGGTCCGCGTAATTTGAACCATGGTCAAGTGACGCGGACGACACCTGAGCTGGCACCCCCTCTCATAACTACCACACACCACACCAACGGGAGGACGTTTGAGCTCTCGACATAATTTATGTGCATTCTCCCCTACACGGCGGGTCTTCAGTGGTACTAGGATCGAGAATTTGCGAAGAGAAGGGAAAATGTTAAGCAACAAAGCCATGACACGCACTCACGGGACATGCATTCACATCGTACGCGTGAAACCCACAAAAGTGTTGGCGTTAGATAAAAGGAGAAATTAACATGGGGATTAAGTTATACCCTCGGTATAAGCCCGTGCAACGCCGGGCCATGAAAGCTAGTCTTACACTATTAAATTCGAAGGTAAACAAACGAATGATGATGTATCTACTATATCTATCTATCTATCTATGTGCGTCTATCTTCTCACGAACAGCACCACGCAGAAAGTCGCGGAAGGTACCAAAAGATCGGGAATTTTCCGGGGAAGCCGTATTGCCTATTATATTCCGATATTGTATTAGTTAAAAAGATATTATTAAAAACCTTAAAACGCCGAATTTTTACTCCTGCCGGTGCTTATTGGCGGAACTTCCCTTCCGTTTCGGCCGAGCGGTAATCTTACGTTTTCCACCATATTAAAATGTTATCCATTTTCGGTGTCGAAATTAGACAAAAATAATTACAGAATCGGAAAGATCATTTATTTCGCACGACACGGTGTAATTTTTTTTGTAAATAACGATATTTTCTATTTTTTTCGAATTTTTTAAAATAGTGTTAAAACTGATGCGTTTTTATGAAAAATTATTTCTAAATCTTGGGTATGAATTACTTTTCGTGTTATTAAATCGATATTCTACACTAATGTAACTTCAAGCCTTTCTCTTTTAGATCCATTCATTTAAAAAATAAAATTCCAAAACTTTTTTTTTATAAGAATTTTAAAAGTAGTCTTAATTTTACTTAACATGAATAACTTCGTCATTTATGAAGTAATCTCACAAAACCTTTTTTCCGTGTGTACAGTATATTATCCGTAACATATACGAAGATTGAAAAATGCTTTAAAATTACGGATTTTAAAAAACATTTTGTGATTTTCGTAAACTTATGTTTTTCTGAGAAATAAATTAAAAAGTAGTAATTTCTACATTTTTTATTTCAAAGTACGTTATTTTTGCAAATAGCTGGTGATGTTTGAGAGCATTAACGTAAAAATTATGCTCTTAAAATGAAGGTAATGATTTTTAAAATAATTTAAAATACGCGATTTTACACCAAACATTGGTTAACTGCGCTTGTGGCAAGAGTGCGCAGAGCTCCCGCTACACTCAAGACTATAACTGCAGCACTACCGTGCGTGGTCAAACGAAGGAGGGTGTACGCCTCGCAGAAACCCGCCGGTCGATCTTTCATACTTGTATTAATTTTTTCTCCTAATTTAAAAGACATTCTAAAGGCTTTGCGCATGCGCGAGAATCATTATTATTATTTTTTTTCCCCTCTGTTTAACGCTCAGCGGCCAAGGTCAACTTGCTGTTGCAATATTTTTTTCCGTTATTCATTACTAGATTAATTATGTAATGACAACACTGTATAATCTGTTTTTTTCTGGATAAAACGATAGATTATAGTTTTCTGGACTATACTTTAGCTACCAGTATATAAGGATTCATTGGCAAATGAAATACCACACATACACACAAACCCTTTGTATTATTTTTAGCTCTAAGAAAATAATTATTGTTAAATAATGAATATGCTTGGTTTTTCGTAATATATTATATCAGAACGTTTTCTTTGTTGCTTTAAATATACATTTTTTTAAGTAAAAAAGAATTGTTTTCTGTAAATCATTAATCGAAATTTTTCAATCGTTACGTATAAGATTTCTTATAACTATGATAAGTAAACCATCTGAACTAAAAAGATTCATACTTTGCTCTTTTAATATCAGTGATTGAATAAATTAAATACCAAACATCATTTATTTGTCACGATGCGGATTTTTTTTCCAAAATAATAATACTTTGCCTATTTTATGATTTCTTCTAAAATGAATAAATATCGATGCATTTAAATGAAAATTATTTTTAAAAAAGTCATTGATCATTTAGAATCAATGATTAAAAAAATAAAATGCCAAAAAAAAAGAATTTTATAGGAAAAAAAACAACTTTTTTTTTTACAAAACAATGATGTTTTGCATATTTTATGAGTTTTTCTCATATGAATCAATATCGTTGAAGTGAGTGGGTGATTTTAAAATTCACCCTGTTTGCCTATTCGAGAATTTTTGGTGACGGACCTCGAAATTTTTAACCATTCTCAAGTGACGAGGACGACACCTGAGCTTTCACCCATCTTTAATAATTACCACACCACACCACGCAAGAACAAATTTCGAAAAAGGGAGTTTTTATGACATTGTTAAAGAAATCACTCACACCGCACGCACGCACACCCCCTCCCCCCACACACAGGTGCTATCGGCCTGAGGGAAACACGAAATTTCCATGAGGGTGAAGTTATTCACTCGGTAAAAGCCCGTGCAACGCCGGGCTAAGCGGAGAGGAAAGAAACAAAGAAATCAAAGTAATTTCGGAAAATAATATTGGAAGTGCTGAATTTGTGAAGATTGAGTGAATATTAACGTCATACTGTTCAGCTACACGAGGCCTTTTGGGGACGGTTCACGTAATTTTGAACCATCGTCAAGTGACGCGGACGACACCTGAGCTGGCACCCCCTCTCCTAACTACCACAGTACACCAGCGGGTGGACGTTTGAGCTCTCGACAGATTTTACGTGCATCGCTACCCTACACTGCGGGTCTTCAGTGGTACTAGGATCGAGAATTTGTTAAGAGAAGGGAAAATGTTAAGCAACAAAGCCATGACACGCACTCACGGGACATGCACTCACATCGTACGCGTGAAACCCCACAAAAGTGTTGGCGTTAGAATAAAAGGAAGAAATTAACATGGGTATTAAGTTATACCCTCGGTATAAGCCCGTGCAACGCCGGGCCATGAAAGCTAGTCGTTATTAATGATGGTAAAACAACAAGAAAGAGAATTTTCACCATCTCTGTAAAAGACATATACCCTTTTCCCCGTAAAGTAAAAATTAGTTTGCAATTTACGATTGTAAATTTGTCGTGCAGGATAAATTGCGAAAGAAGCGGTTTCATCTTTAATAAGCTTACTGATGCTGAAAAAAGAATTATCTTGATCCAAAAAATGTGTGGCCTCAAAAGTTAATACATCTTCGTTTTCAATTAAGTAGAGTAGCATTATATGTATTTATATAAATGTTGATTTTATTTAAGCATTGAAAATTTTTTTTGAATGTTTTTAAAGCAATTTTAATAATTTTATTTTATTTATTTGCGATGTGACAACGCTACGGAATTTTGAGGCCTGAGCCTGGCCGATGCATTTATATGATATGCAGTATCTACATCTGAAAAGTATAAAAGAATAGATTGAATGATTATTTTTTTATTAGATAATAGATTATATTTTATATTTTAATATGAAGCATTATACTACAAAAGTATTATAATTCAGAATACTCTAATAGTATTTATAATAATGGATCATTATTCTAGCCCAGGCATGTCCAACCCGCTGTCTATTTGAAGACTTTTTGCTGCCCAATTGAAGTTTCTAACTGTCTATATTATTTTAGATTGATGGTTGAATCGAAAAAATCTTGTTTTGACCCACCTCTCCAGGTACAATTTTTTCCTAAATTCCTTCCTCCCTTCATTTTACCTTCAAGCAATAAGAAAATAAACATTTGGCCATCAGGCAGAAAAAATAAATTTTTTTTTTGTCGAACCGTGTAATAATTACATTGGTGTTTTTCTTTGCTTAATGGACTAAATTCATGTGACGTCATAATCACATGATAATTTCAAACCACGTGTTTTTAGCCAATCAAGTTCAAAAACACATGTGACGTCATAGTCACGATAAATTCAATTCTCTATTTTCAGCAAATCAGTTCATGCACTTCGTTGTTGCCAAATTACGCATTTAAAGAAACTTTTTTTTTTAAAATTAATATTTGTCACTTTATTTAAAAGTACATGTATAAAACAAGACACTTTTTTTTTCTTTAATTTTAAAATCTTTTTGCAGAAATTTCTTTTTATAACTCTTGAGCATCTTTACCCAATTATGCAATTTGAAATTTTACCTAAGTCTTACAAATAGAATAAAAAGTACGAGCTATTTTATTGTCCGTTTTGAATTCAATGTAGAATACGTGTTTATATTATCATGTAACCGTCATGAATTTAGTCCATTGCTTTTTTGTATTTAAAATAAAAATTTTGAAAACCTAAATCTATATCAGTTTTATGCAGACATTCTTAACACAAGTATAAAATGTGAAGATGTTACGCAGATAGCTGTTATACTATTACGTCAGATGGCAGTACACAAATCCACTGTAGATAAAAACTTTGTAGGTTAGGAGATATTCTTCCGCCAACAAGTGCAGTCTGGTCGACTTTCAGCTTTGTTGTGATTGTGATCCAAATAGAAGGTAAAATAACTGTTTTTTGATCGTATCAATAATTATCGTATTTATTTCTATTACATATTGATTCATCACGGCTGAAAGAAAAACTGAAAAAAAGAAAAGAAAACTTTAAGATGAAAATAGACAGTTTCAGAGTGAAGGAAAATTTTTTTATTCAAGTAAAAGAAAAAGTCATTCAATTTCAACTGTAAAATCATGCAACTCAAAAAGACACTATGAACAAAAACATAGAGAAATTGATACACTTACTGTTGGCGAACGGAAAACTAAGTTATAATCTTTGAAAAACAATTTGACATCTCAACAATACATATTTCATAAGCAAAGTGCCCAATCAAAGGCTATTTGTTAGTGCTGGCTTTCGACTATCCCACATTATTTCTAAAAATATGAAGCGTTTTATAACTATATCAAAGACTGTCTGATTGTCGCAGTTGAAGAAATCTGTACAAAAAAACTGAATCTCTTTACTCAAATTAGTCTGTCACGTCAAACTGTAGAAAGAAGGATTGAAAGTATTTCGAGTAAGATTTGTGCATCGCTAAACACAATTACATCAAGCTTCGAATATTTCTCACTGGCTTTGGATGAAACGTCAGATAGATAGTTATAAATGATACTGCTCAACTTGCTATTTTTATTAGAGATCTCGATACTCAAATGAATATTACTGAAGATCTACTCGAATTTGTCAGTTTTAAAGGTACTACCACCAGAAGAGATATTAAGGGTGCTGTCATAAATTGCACGCAAAGTCGTCATATAGTTTTGAAAAATCTTGTAGGCATTGTAACAGATGGAGCCCCTTCAATTGTTAGAAAAAATGTTGGTGCTGTTACATTAATTTTCGATCACATAAAAGCTTTAGGAAACAATTCAAATATTTTTGAAATGTTCATTTGTCATTGTTTTTTGCAGCTCGAGAATCTATATGTACAAGTGTTAAATATGCCTCATATGATAAAAGTTGCTGTCAAGGTAATTAATTTAATTGAAAACAATCCATTGAAGCATCGTCAATTTCAAGAATATCTTAGGAAACTGGAATCTGAATACACAGGGATGTCATTTATTTCCCCAAAATTCGGTGGTTTTAGACGCGGAGACTGCTTATTGCGATTTTGGAAATTAGGGGAAGAAATTTAAACTTTCAGGAACAATAATGGAAGTTGATTACCGACTGTTATGAAGATATAAAAACTTTTGTAGCAAAGCTTCAGCCATATGAAAATCAATTGCGGTTAAACAATATTTGATTCATTTCCAATTGTTAAATGACTATAAAAGTGACCATAAAAACAATTATTCTACGGAAATCGGAAAATTATTTGAAGAATTCAACTGCAGATTCTCCTACATATAAAAGTTTGAAGAAATGTTTACAATATTTTTAGCTCCATTTAATGTAGAGGTGGAATTAGCGTCTCCAGATTTACAAAGGGAGCTAATAGAATTATAATCGAGCATCGAGCTAACAAGCCTGTGCGAAGGCAATAAGATTGAAAGTTATCAAAAATATATCCTCGAAGATAAATTTACAAGTTTAAACAGATTGGCTATGCGCATTCTATCAGCATTTGGAACTACTTAACGCTGCGAGTCATTCCCCCCCCCCCAAATAAAACCTGGCAAAAACAAAGTATCGCAGCAGGTTGCTCGATGAAAACATGACCAATCAACTACGATGCGCATCAACTAAATTATCCGTTGATATTTAAAAAATCTCAAGTAAAATACAAAAACAAGTGTCACATTAATTGTAAGGAAAGAAATATTTTGAATGTTGAACGATAATAAAATATTTTGAGTAATTTGTTGTTTTATTTTGATGGTGTGCAGCCATCCCTCAGTTTAGTAAATTTTTATTTGGTCCACCAACCGATTTTGGATTGGCAACCCTGTTCTAGCCTTTTCTTTCTAAGAGAGTTAATATTTTTTATATGTTTGAATCCCAAAATTCTTGTTTTGTTGATTAAGTACAGATCTGTTTGAAGTCCAAAATTTCCTGTTCCTTACATATGCAAAAATTTAAATCCCTTTAATTAAATTATGACGGATCTATTCACGTCCTTCCATTAACCCTCTTAGGAAATCTTTGGGCTATGAAAATCAAAACCCTTTTCTGAAGAAAAAACCGTGATATGTGCTGATTAAGTCTATTGTATATAGTTCGGGTTTGCTTGCTAGGAGTTAGATAAAGTGAGATAAAAGTTGGAGAGATAGATAGAAGAGAGTTAGTTAGTCAGTGTGATAGAAGAGAGATAGAAAGTTAGTTATAAAGAGATGGATAGTTATATAGAGGAAAATTGCTATTTAATTGGAAGTTACCAAGAGATGGAAACATTACGAAGTAGAAGATAAGAAGGTCATCTACAGTTCAGGTATGAGTCATATTTATAGCGCGTTTAGATATTAAGATCATTAAAGAGATTTAAGTGACAATTAGTCACATAACTACATTTTAAAGCAAATATTAAAGTAGAAGATTGATTAATAAAAGTGGAACAATTTATTAGAAGTATTCTCCAATACGCAACTCCAATACTTAACCTCTGCTCTCTAATTGGAAACATCTTATTTAATCTGATTAATTTATTTGTTTTTGAGTTAATTAGAGTGCTGAATAAATAATTAGAAATTATCATGTCGAGTTGTCCTTCACTTCCTCCCACACCTTTAGCCGGGTCACAGGGTATTACAAAATGTGTCGAAATTAATAAAAAATATGCCTGTATTTTATATCTCAATTTTTAAAAGTAGAAATAAATGCAGTCCCACTGACTATTTCACTTTTCCATTCAGTATTAAAGAATTTTCAAAATGTATGATTTTTTTTTAGTTTTTGTAGCATTTAATAATGCATTATATCATTTTTAATTTTTTTAAAAAAGAAATTTTTTTGTCCCACACAGGTAAAAAAATTGACCTAATGAATCGAATCATTGGGGGGGAAGAGTTGAAAAAATTCTATATCAAATCCCGAATTCAAAATACGATCCAATTGCGGATAATCCGAAGTAGATGCATTTTTTAATCTGATTTTACTGCGACTTCATGCAATGCTTGCTATTAGAACTTGTGTTTTACAACAGAATTTAATTTAATATTTTTACACAAACTTTTTAAACTTAAACAGCATATATACACAGAAATATCAGTGTACATTAGTTCCATGCATAATTATTTACATTCATATAATTAATGATTAATTTTAAATTTATATGATTTGATTCCATTCATTAACTATGTTAAAATTAATTAATTATGTTAATTTATTTTTAATATTACTGCTTAGACTTCATGCTGCACTTAGCATTGTTATAGAAATTATGTATGACGAAACTTACATTGAAATTTATCGTTAATTATTCGTATATTAAAGTTACACTCCTTGTAAAACTGAAATTCTGAAAATCGAGTGAAACATTTCGAGTTTAGTTATGGAGAAGAAAATATGTGTAACATTCTGTGGAATCCCTCTCCCTCCCCTTTAATAATTGTACCATATTTAGATGAATTTCATTGGTCTATAATTTTCAACACCTAAGGCACTGGAAATTTATTCTTAATTTATTCTGGAGAGGATACTTAAATGTGCCCATAAACAATTTTCATGAAGATTAGAGCCTGTTTTTGTTGCTAATCCTCCAGGGTCTGACGAAGTCAGACAAGATCAATTAAATCTTTGACTCTCAAAAAGTCCAGCACAAGAAAGGGATCCGTGTAGATATCTTTACTTGTGAGATCCATACAACGCATAATGTGCTCCGGGGAAGTCTGGTGATCTTGACACCTTGCACAGATGGAGAAGATCTTCTTGTTCACTGAGAATGAAAGGCATTTGATGTGACCACTAGCAAGACGAGAAAGTGTAGTCTGGGAGCATCTATCACACTCGAGGGCTAGGGCCAATCCGGGTCTATTACCCGCATACCAATGATGAGTGGGAAGCGCTCTCCACTCTACCAAATTTTGAGATTTTTTTAACCAGTATAATTCCAGATAGGAGGTAAGGGCGGATGTAGAGGGAGTTGGAAGATTACAGCCCTCCTTTGCTAGTTTGTCCGCCATTTCATTGCCATAAAGTTCGACGTGAGATGGGATCCACTGAAAATGAATATCATGGTGTAGCGATATATGGTTCAGTTTGTGTAAGATGGAGACACTTGTTTAATCGCCAACAATAAACCATTTGTAAAGGTGTTGAAGTGAACTACGGCTATCGGGGAGAGAATCCAAAGATCACCGTAATTCTTCTTATATAGAATGGCCTCAAGTCCCGCGTCAATAGCTATTAGTTCACTTCTGAAAACTGAGCAAAAATCTGGATTGCGATATTTCAGGGACAATTTTTCCTGAGGCGTTTCGATATAGATACCACTACCGGCCTGGTTAGATATTCTACTACCGGAGCTTGTGGTTTTTTTTAGCAACAAATGTAAGAAATCATAACAATGGTATAGCATTTGACCGGAAGTCTGATATACTCTTAGGCTAAATCTATACCACAACTTTCTGGGATATTTGATTTGTACACGAACTCCATTAGCCATTATGCTTGTTCCATGGCGAGAAATACGAGACTCACAACGCAACCTTCATGAAAAATTTTGTGTATGTATACTAAGGTAGGTACCAAAGACTCCCCCCCCCCTAGAATTTCAAATACTCCCCATGCATAAAAGATGTTCTGTAGTATATAGATAAAGGGAGAAAAAAATAGAATTTTTTTTTTTTAATATTAATTACTGCCATAAGGAGAATGAAATTTCGGTATTTAAGCTTTTTTATGGTAAAAAATTAACAGTAATTTTTTAATAAGGAAAAACAGGTATTTAGTTCTTTTTAATAATTATTGCTAGGAGAGGATACCTATACTAAATAGTTACACAAAAAAAATTTTTAAAAAAATAAAAAACCAGGTACATTTAGCACTTTTAGTGTAACATTTTTAAAAATTCTATTTTCGAAATTACGGTGTACGATAAAGTGGGAGATGAAAAAAAGCGTGGGGAGAGAGAAAGTGAGTTACATAAGAGCGACGTACCACAAAACTGCACGACTACTATTGCTGACGGTCCTCATAATTTTGAACCATGGTCAATTGATGAGGACGACACTTGAGCTGAGGCTCCCTCATCTAACTTCCACACCACACCAATGGGAGGATGTATGAGCCTAGACATATTTAACCCGGCACTTCTCGCGCAGGGTGTGTCATACCCTCCGTCTAGCTTTTTTCAACACTCCTTTTAAACCTTTTTTGGAAAAGGGATAGTTTCTCGTGTACCTGACTTGAAGGTCATATCCTTTGAGGGGCCTTAGCTCGTAGGCGAATTCTAAATATATATTTTTGGATTTCGCTTCTCCGGGTATGTCATACCCTGCGCTTGAATCAGCGTTACAGTTTTGAATGCATGAGCACGTTTTAAATCTTCCTTATGCTATGGTCAATTATTGTAGTTATGATGAAGGAATGGGATATTTAAGTAATTTAATAGATATAGTATTTAATAGATATAGTACAACAGTATTTTCGGATGAAGAAATTCTCTTCGCGGTTATGATGAGGAGGAAAAATCAAATGATGAAGAGTATAACAGCAGATATGATCCCTCCACTGAAATCGAACCAGATTTAGAAAAAGGAGACACTGTCGAAAATAAATGTTTTATATGTAGAGGCACAAAAACATTTGAGAAGAACGTAATTTTAAAGGAAACAACTGGTACACATCTTATCCACTTTCAGATGAACTTTTGAAGAAAAAATACTATTGCTGGAACAAAATAAGAGAAAATAAAAAAGAAATTCCAAACTTTTTAAATTTAAAAACTAGAGAAGCGTACTCCTATAAGTTTAGTTTGAAAAAGATACAGATTTATAAAAAAAAAAAAAAAAATAAGATCCAGTGAAAACATTTCTCACTCACGACGAGATTAAAGGACTGTATGAATAATGCTTTGAATGCCCTTATAAGAAGAACAGAAAAACTAAATTTACGTGTAAAAAATGTAATAAACATGTTGTATTTCCTACTTTTCTTCCTTTTTAGCGCGTTTTTCACGTAGTGTAAAAAAAGCGCTATTAGGACGCAAATTTCGTCTTCGTCTTCGTTACATATTTTGTCGTACCTTTTTCTCAGCCAATAATTAACCGATTGACCTCGGTTTTTCGACATTTGGCCGCATTTGTGCCCTAGATGAGCTGAATCATATTTAAATTTTTATTAAAGAAAAATATTTTTATTGTGAGTCCAAAATCATCAAAATTGAATATTTTTCCGTTTTTTTTCGAAAACAACCCGTTTGTGGTAATGTTAAATTTTGATTTTATTATCTCTAATTATTTTTCTCCTGATCTCCGTACCATATAACATCTTTCTCGCATAGGTAGGCTCCGATTAATAATGATTTTTTTCTCCATATTACCACGATCCACACGAATGTATACGGAAGACATTCTAAAAATAAATTATAGTTTAAAAAAAACTAAAAAACACGCTTTTATACTGAATCGAACTAAAAAAGTAAAAAATAATTCTTGATACAAGAATAAAATGATTAACGAGAAAATTAATGTCATTGGGGTAAAAGCGTGGGGTGCTTACTCTATATCAATTGTTATAATTTTTTACTTCTATTCCGAAATGCTGAGTTAGTGTCAAAATGTAATACAAAGCACCCCACGCTTTTACCATAATGACATTAATTTTCTCGTTAGTCATTTTATTCTTATATTAAGAATTATTTTTTACTTTTTAGTTCGATTCAGTACAAAAACGTGTTTTTTAGTTTTTTTTTAAACTATAATTTATTTTTCATTTTTTAGTTCGACAGAATAAAAGCGTGTTTTTTTTAGATTTTTATTCATTGTTGAATTTATCCTTGAGTTTGATATTTGGAGCTGGAATTACGTGGCTGCTTGAATTAGTCTTGCTCTTCAATGGATATTAATTAACCGGTCTGAAGGGTAATTATTCTCTTCGTTTATGGGGCCCGTTTTCGTTAACAATACAGGCTCGGATGAGTCCCGTATCGTAAAATTTCAAAGATTCCGTCTTTATACATGCAAGTCAAACTAATAAAAGTGTATTAAGAAAAAGTTCGAATTATTAAAAAAATGTTAATGTACCATGTTCTTATAGCAGACTAAAAAGTATGAAATTCCTCCTTTTCGTTTGTTTTTCCTTCTTTTTTCACATTTTTATGCATTGTCATCCACTTCTAAGCTATGGTCCAAATTTCAAGTCTGTACCTCATCGGGAAGTCACAGTTTAAAATCAATTACAAAATTCCACCCGGACAGACATACAAGAAAGCGAGTCAATAAAAACATCATAATATTAAGTGTCAATCGTATTAACACTTCTCTGAACGTATTGCTTTTTAAAAACAAAAAATATTTAACAGTTAGAACATAAGTTTTTTTTTCACATGCATGAGTCTTTTTTTTTATTTCCATTTTCAGAAAAATGTTTATACTATGATAAGAAATTGCGACGCACCCACCTTCCCCTTTCTCACATAAAGAACACACTTTTTTTTGTTTGTTTTATTTCTAAAAACCACAAATGTGTATTCGACTTTAGGGTTACACCTTAATCTTTTAGTCGTTAAATCTGGACTTAGTCGCCAAATCTAAAATGGCATATGCAATAAGTCGCCAAATCTGAAAATGGTATATGCAATAAGTTGCCAAATCTGGAAGTGGTGTATGGAATTGTCGCCAAATTTGTTAATCATTATTCCTGACGATCCTGACAGAGATAATGGAACAAAATTATGAAATTATTGTATTGTCATCGGTCCTTGACAAGTGTGCAAAATTTCGAATTAATCTGACCTTTTAAATTGGGTAAAAATCGAGTTCAAAGATACCGTTACATGCAAGTGAAACTTATAAAAGCGTGTTAATAATAGAACGCCAATCTAGTGATCCTCGCATCAAAGTGGTTCACTTCGTGGAGATATTCTAGCAAACCCTTCAGACGACAGTAGATGCGAGCAAGAGGCTAGTGGTTATTTTATTGTGTAAACACCTGCGGTCTCCTCTTATTTTTGAGATAGTATTGCGAAAAGATTAGCACATTGAACAAATGGCTGTTTTTCATTCACTTCACCTTGATAAAACTTAAATTTGTGTATTAACAACACGAGACACACAAATTAACTTGATCGCTATCATGTTTCACTACGCTGCGCACTGGCTTGTGCGCAGCGTAGTGAAAATTCGAGATCACTTTTTTTCTACTATCACTTTAAAAACATTTTTCTGAGGTTTCACAACTTTAGTTACCTTGATTTCAGAATTATTATTTCTGTTTTTCGGTTTTTATTTGTGCCATGAAGTGGGGCGAAACCGAAACTTGCAAATTTGTAGAACTGTACAGAGAGCGGCATTGCCTATGGAACGTTGACAATGTCCATTACCGAAATAAAGGGATGAGGCTTGCTGCTTCTCAACGCATTGCTAAGGAAATGAGCATAGAAGGTCTGACGTCAACTGACGTGAAACTTAAAATCAAAAATCTAAGGGGAACTTATAACCAAAAACTCACTAAGATCGCCAAGTCGACCTTAACTGCTTCAAGCAGTAACGAAATTTATATTCCGAATATGAAATGGTTTAATACAATGGATGCTTTTATGAGACAGATTAAAGAAAAAAGAATAAGTAAAGATATTTTGGTAAGTAATAATTATTTACAATTATTTTATTCTCAGTTTTTTATGATCGTCTTTGTATTTGTATGTGTGTGTGTGTGTGTCTGACATTAAAAAGGGTATTATTTCGGCAGGGCCGAAGCCGAAACTTTTTTACGAATTTCCCAAAATAAAACTTATAAGTGGAATAAATACGCAGGATTTTTTTTTTGAAAAATCAAAATAAGTTTTGATTTTCCGATAGTATAGCATAGCTTAAGAAAAATAGAAAGTGCGCAGTGTGTTGGTTGGTCTATTGACCATTAATGTCTACTCTTTACAGAAATCCTCCATTTGATAGCACAATTCGTGGCAGAGCCGGCTAAACCGTAATATAAAAGATTTTTTTTTTGCTTATCAGGGGCACTGGCGGCATACTGTGGATCGATGCTTAACAAAGGCGTCAGAAAAATAATTTTTACGAAAGTTGCTGTACGGAAATTTCTAATATGGTTTAATATTATCCAAGACATAGGAGAGTTTAAATTCGATATGCATGCGGGGAAATTAAAAGTTTTCAATTTAATAATAGCCTTACAATTTAGAAAAACAAAATAGAGGAAAGAAGTGATTTTTGTATCTATGATTTTACAATGCTTATAAACAATGCCCGTTTTCCTTTTTAGCGTAATATCAATATTAAAAGGAAGTTTCTTGTAGTATTATTTGGTATCAAGTTATATGGAAAAAAATCCTTGTATCTTATTTTGATAAATGATTTTTATTACGAATCCTGTTTGAAAAACACTTCAATATGCACATAGCATTATTAATGTACAGGTAAAAAAAAATATTTATACCGTCAAAGTTAAGTATTTCTCAAAATACGAAAAATTCACTGGAAGAGCGTCACTTCATGTCTTTGCACGCAGTCAGCTGACCCCTAGGATTGTTTCTGTATTTCGGACATTTTTTACAGAAAGAAAATGTCTGGATATAGATATAAGCTGTAATTACTATGCATTAGGCTAGATCGAAAAAAAATTTTCACAGTTTCAAAATGCGGAAAAGATGTTCTCTTCTATATAGAGAAAGGGTAAAATAAAATAAAAAATTAATTTAAATGTTAAATGCTGCCACAAGGGAAATGAAATTTAGGTATTTTAAGCCTTTTTCTGTAAAAAGTCAAAGCAGTTTTTGTCAAGAAGAAAGAGGCATTTTTGTACTTTTTAACATATATTGCGATGAGAGAACGCCCATTAAATAGTTACAAGGAAAAACATCAGGCACATTAAACACAGGTTAAGTTTTTTTTTTTTTTTAACTACAGTCGAAATGACAGTGTGCGATAAGGCGGAAGATGGAAAAAAAGCTTGGATCAGACTGATTCGATGGTGTGGGGAGAGAGTTGGAGTTATGAAATGTTGCAATGTACATTATCCTATTCACACACCAATCACTTATCAATAATCATTAGTTTTCGTTTACTTAATTTTATTTTGAATCTAAAACCATCTAATCATAATTAAGTATTTTTCTGTCTTTTCGAAAATCCAACTCCTTTTCGAGGCAATATTAAAATTCGAAACTATTACTTTTAATTATTTTTTTTCTCTTCTCCGTACCATAGAACATCTTGTCGGCATAGGTCTAGCTTCGTATTAAAAAGAATTTTTTTCTCCATAAAACCGTGATCCATACTTTTTACATATATATATATATCCTTTATAAATATACACTCAAGAGCCAAAACATTATGACCACCTGTTAATAACGAGTTGGCCCACTTTGGCGCGCAACACAGCTTCAACCCGCCTTGGCATAGATGCCACAAGTCCTTGGTAGATGGCCGGAGACAGATTGTACCAGATGTTTAAGTAACGGTCAAGAAAATCCAAGATATTGCGAACTTGTGGTCTTTGAACTCTGAGCTGCCGTCCCATGACATGAGTGAGGTGGCCAGGACATTAACTGGAATTCAGCATCATGTTTCTGGACCCACTCCAACACAATTTTAGCCTTGTGACACGGGGCGTTGTCCTGTTGGAACGTTCCATTTCCAGGAAAAAACAGAGGCCATGTAAGGGTGCAACTGGTCCGTAATGATGTTCAGATACCCTGTAGCATTCATGGTCTGCTCTACCACAACCACGGGCCCCAGAGACGCCCAAAAGAACGTCCCTCAAAGCATAATACCGCCACCACCGGCCTGTGTATGGCCTACTGTACATTGAGGGAGCAACTGTTCACCTGGAAGACGGCGTATCCTGACAAGGCTATTGGCGTGATGAATGACAAACCGTGATTCTTCTGACCAGACAACTCTCTCCCACTAATCCATGGGCCAGTCGCGTTGTTCCCGGGCCCAGCGCAGGTGCAGTTGGCAATAACGCTTGGTCAACAAAGACACACGAGTGGGACGTTAGATGCGTAGCCCCATATCCAACAGTGTCCGCTGAACAATGTGCTCCGATACTATTCTACTTGGCCCTGCATTTTATTGGGCTGTCAGCTGAGCCACTGTCTGGCTCCGGTTTTGCTTCACTATGCGAGACAGTCTCCAACGACCCTTTTCTTTGATAGCGTGTGAACGTCCAACACCGTGTCGTCTACTGCTGGTTTCCCCGTCATTCATCCACTTTGCATAAGTACTAACAAATGCAGATCTCAAACAACCTACGAGTCGTGCAGTTTCGGAAATACTTGTTCCGAGCCTTCGAGCCATTACACAATCTGCCCTCTATCAGTCGCTTAGATCCGCAGCCTTTCTCATTACAAACAGAAGTAAGTGAAAGAATGATTCTTCAGACTCTCCAGCAGCAGTTAAATACCACTTCCACCTGATCACGTGCCTTCCACGTCATCCAGGCGAGTTTATTGCAAAATGTAGGGGTGGTCATAATGTTTTGGTTCTTGAGTGTATAATAAAGCGTTATGTGTTCTTTAAAATTTAAAAACTTTGAATTTACAAAAATAAGCAATTATTCATTTAAACACATACAATTAAAAGTCTCTCCGGCATTGTTGTTTGAATATAAAGTTCTTAATTTTGAAACTTTCAAAATATATTTGAAAAAACCTTTCCAAACCTCAGTTCCATTCATGAATATGTGTCAAATATAATTTTAAAAGTGATATAAATAAATGCAGAGCGCTATCTTAAATAAGAAAATTATTTTGAGCCTTGTTGGTTTAAAAAAGAAGTATTTTAACTAATTGAAAAAAATAAATCACATACTTAAAGTGATAAAATTATTTTTAGTAATGCATATAAGGGTGAAGAATGGCAAATTATATTAGCGCATTTCTTGGACATGCTTTTGCGGTCATCATGATTAAGAACTCGTAACCTGCGTTATTTCTATCGAGTTTTGCAATCGGGTCCTGATACCACTAAAGGCAATTCATGTAGACGGGCAGAAGCATGTAAATTTGTCCAAATTCAAAATACTGGTATCGGTGCAGTTTAGTAAAATATACCGTATATCTTCACTATGTCAATTTAGTTTTTTGAATTTGTGATTATATCCCCAAAAAAGCGAACAGTTACGGAGGAAAATATCATATCGAAATGAGAAATACTTATAAATATACGCTTGGATATTAAATGTGCGTATTTTAATATTGTAAATGTTTCATTTAAAGCACATACATTTTCAATAATAATATAAATCAAAATGTGTGTGTATTGTATTTACGGAACTACTTTGACCTTTTTAGGTGAAAGAAAATGCAATAGCTATTGAAGAGAATAAACCAGAAGGTATTTTTCCAGATAACGGTTCTTGGACACAACAAACTGCAGCCGTACCTGAAAATTTATCAGTGAACCCTACTATTTCAAAAACACTTCTATCTATGCAGATACTACAGAAATCACGAGCTGAGCCAATTACAAAAGAAGTTTCAGCGGTTGGCAACCACAGTTCCCGCAAACGACCTGTGTTTACTGCTACAAATCAAGATTCTCGACAAAGTACTGATAGTATTAATGAACAAGGAGACGATGAGATGGACGTTTTCGGGACATTTGTTGCTCTGAGTTTGAAGAGGTTGACCATTCCATCGACGATGAATGCGCAATCAGAAATCCTATCCATATTGATTCGTTATAGATTGAACGACTTTCAGTCAACTAATTCATGTTTGACTTCATAGTCGCCGTCAACTTCAGTAGCTCAGCCGACATCACCATGTATTGTGAAAAATATTCTGCCCAAAGATGAAGAGATGGATTAAAGACAGTGCCAGCTTGAGCTTATTTCGGGCCCTGGGCGCAGAAGATCTATGGGCCCCCTTGGTACTGGAGAGGCTCTTTCCAGGCCCCTGGGTGCCCACCCCAAGCACCCAATGCATAAACCTTCACTGATTATATATATATATATATATATATATATATGTACAGTCGAATTTCGATAATTCAAACCTTCGATAATACGAACCTCTCGATAATTCGAAGTATTGTTCAGTCCCAAGAAAAACTCCTGACATTTCTAACTAAAACACTACATTTTGGTACACTCAATATTTCAAAGTAAAATCTGTGGCTTTCCAGTCTACAACACGTTATAATTCGATGTTATCTTATAGAACTCTTGACAATTCGAACACTTACTATCATGTCCAGTCCTGTAGCAAACAGTTTGGAGTTTCCAACTTTTGCGTTTTGTTGTCTCTGCGTGTGTCCCCTGTAACGTAGCCCCTTTGATGACCATCTGTTTGCTACCCCTTCTTAGTGTGTTTCGATTCCTCAGGCGAAAAGACACATTTTTTCCCCATCCCTTTAAGTGGACTAAAAACCAACCACACCTGTTGTCAGCCGTCCATATCTTTCGTTGAACACGAGGCCTTCCTACACGTGTGTCCAGAAAGGATGGTCCGCTATTGTGAAGAAGAGAAGCGTAGGATTATATTTGATGTATTCTTTTAATAGAGGACTTTTAACTTCTGTAAAATATTTATATTGTGTAGCATGTACTTTTTAAAAATACTTTAAAATAATTTTATACATATGTGCAATTTGTTGTTTTATCGCATAGTTTCAAATTTAAATGTGTTAGAAAAAAATTTCTCTTCATGTATTTTTGGAATTTTTTCTACCCTCTTGATATATATATATGTAACTAAATGATTTGAAATTAAATGACATTTTTGTAACTAGAGCTTACAAACAATTACTTATAATGTACCGTTTCCTTCTTGTGCTAATTTTCTGTCTGTTTTTTATTTTATGATACATTTAAATAATTTTCGGAAATAAATTATTAAAACCTATTATATGATTGTCGTCGTACCAGGCGTCGGCGACTTATGACACGCGGTGCAATTCTCAGTAGCAATCTACATCCCACTACAAATTTGTCAATTTTTGAGTGGATAGAAGTTGATAATTTTGAAATAGATCTTGCTAAAATAACATTGTCAAAATTATGAAAAATACAACTTAAGGAATTGTGTTAAATAATCTGGAAGAAAACTCGAAGGATAGATCAAAAACTATTGATTGCTGGGGAGCTTTAATTGAAGAAAATTTCGTGTGGGGGCATGTGTGTATTCTGCTCTCTTTTTTTAATTCTACACATCAATGTGAACAAGCCTTTTCCCAAATGAAAAACTATTTTGAGTCTACAAAAAAGCTATTTAGCAGCTGAACGTTCAGAGCTGTGTCGAATTGAAAATCCCGAATTATACCCCTGATAAGCGGTGCAAGGACAAGGCTGGCATTAAAATATTTATTTTTTTATTTAACTATACTGAAGAAATACTTATATTTTATTAGGCTTGTTTCTTATTTTAATTAATGTGTTTAAAAGATACATACTATGTAATAAATATAAAGTATTAATTTTTTATTTATGTTGAAGGTATAGTTATACTTTGTTGTTTATTTTAATTTTTATAAATATCTTTAAATGATGTATAAAGTCAACATATAATAAAACTCTAGATTTGTATTCTTCACCCTACTTCCTGACTCTACATACACTGCCTTAAAAATCGAATTGTTTAAAATACTTCCTACTATATGGCGCACTGAATCCTATTGGTACACCTCAGTTGCCAGGTTGCCGTCTACTTAAAAGGACTGCAGGTGAGACCTACTTTTACATAGGGGCCCAGAGCCTCAAGAAGTCTTGAGACGTCACTGACTACAAGGTGTGTCTATTAATTTACCGGATTTAGCGGGTAGCGAACAAATAGGGGCATGTAGAAACGCATCAGTACCAGGATCTTATATTTTAATCGATTTGGTGCGCGTGTGATAAAAATTGGGGCGGCGAAAAGATATAAAATACTGTGGTCATTTTGTATATGCCGCTCCCATGCATTCGGATAACTTCGCCACGGTAGAGAAAGCCTTGAAGACTGACCCCCATTAGAACACCTAATGCGACTGAGAATGTTCCAAACCATAAATTTGGTTCACATGATCAAAATGCCAAGAAATACCCCAAATCAATCTTGATTGATTGGTGAAACGAGTCATGTGTGATTTCAGAGATGTGTCATCCTCCTTACTATGCTCTGTTTTGTTCCCCCTTGAATTTCTTACCCTCTAAATTGAAGTCCGCCCTTGAAAGGATAACGATTTCAGAAAAAACATAATGGTTGAATATTGAAGCATGCTTTCTAATTAAATTCAGTGAAGCAACATCATATGAGAGCCAAGGCCTACTGTGCCCATCTCAGTATTCGTGACCTTGGGTGCTGAGGTGCAAGAACAGATGTTCCTGTCAGGTGGGCAGTCAGACGTAAAACTCCCAGTGTTTAGTACCCTTGCAAGCTTGGTACTCATTTACCGACCCACTGAAGGGATGAAAAGTTGAGTCGACCTTGCCCAGCCCGGGTACAGAACCTCGGACCTGTGGTATAGAAGCGCGATACTCTACCACTCAGCCACTAGGCTTCGAAGCATACATTCACAGGGCTATAATATACGTTTAAAGAACTCTTCTGCTGTTTATATATAAATTTAAAAGTGATACATTTACTGGGGTTGATTATTTGGAAGACTTCTAACCATAGGCAGGACTTTTAATACCTTTTCCACGAATACTAGCTCCAGACATGGAATTTAATAGAATCATCTTGTAAGATGTACAATATGCTGTTATGTCCTGGATTACTCCTGTTTAATGTGAGTTCTAGCCTTGGTGATACTAAAGATCAGTGGTGTACAGAGGCTGAAATCTGTTGAGGTACAAATTCCTCACGTTAGCGTAGAGTGAAAATTGGTAGAGTCTGGTGCCTTCTCCGTCGTGATTCAAAATTATGAGATCCATCATCAATAACTTATGTGTTGAATCAGAGTTAGTTAAAAAAACAATCGTTCCAGTGTTAACGACGTTAGTTAACAATCAATCCAGAGTTCTCTGGACAGTAGACTTACTTAAAAATTAGAACATCTTTTTGTTGTGGTAATTTAACTAAATGATCTTACGAACTCTCAATCAAAGAAATAATTCAAAAATAAGTCTTAACTTGGATGAAAGATTATTGTAATAACTTTTTTTCATTTGTAAAATATGAAATTTGCAACTGAACTATCTCACAAATCCAGAAACTGAAACTTGCCATGCATGTTATTTTCCCTGCAGTAATACTCTCCTTGTGGGAAAAACTGAGTTTTTCGGGCAAAAACTTCGCTTCCCAACGGGAACTTGAAAAAATAAGATCGTGGCAACCATAGATGACGTGATCAGGGTTATAAGCTTGGCGGTTTTATCACCCTTGGTAAATTTGGCTAAAAATATGATTTTTAATAGTTGAAGTTTTAATAGTTGAATAGTAGAAGAATTTTAATAGTAGTTGTGTTTTACTGGAAATGTAGAATCGTCAAAATAGAACAATATTTACAAAATGAAGTAATTAAGAAGTAAAGCGAATTTCGCATTTTTAATCTCTTTGCGTAAAAAAATATTTAATATTTTAGGAAATTTATAAATACATTAGACATACAAGATAAGTTAACAGAGCCAAAAAGTAAAACATATGTTATTTATAAATCTAGAAATCTGAATATTTAAATATATACTATTCAATGTATTATTGATTGTGAATATCACATTTTACATAAAACTTTTTAGTCCCGAATAAAATAAAATACTTCCCTATTTTAATTTGACTTTCATTTTCTGCTTTTTTGATTCTATTAAGTGTTATAACGTTTAGATTTATCAATCACTATTTTATTACAAAATTTACAGTCCCTAATACTATTATAATCACTGTTTTTTTTTTAAGTAATTTCATATAATAACTGAGATAAAGTGCTATAGTTTTTGTAGAAATTAAAATATCTCTTATCCTAAAGATCATTTCAAAAATACTTAGTACTTCTACTTATATCTCACTTTGTCACCTTTAACTAACTTACTTTCTAACTTTTCTAGCAAGCGAACCTGAACTATATATGTATAATAAACTTAATTTGCATATCACGTTTTCTTCTTAAGAGAAGGTGGTTACTTTTCATAGCCTTAAAGATTTCCCAAGAGAGAAAGTGGAAGGATATATATAGATCCGTCACAAAGTGAATAACAAAATGGAACAATTTGTTGACAATTTGATGCTATAAAGACAACGTAAAGAAAAATATCAGATTATATTCGAAAAACTCAATAAATATTTTGTTTTTCAAAGAACTTGAAAATTTTGTATTAAATTTCATCAAGTTCTTGTGAATGTTTTTGTTTCATTGATTTTTATTAAATACTTGCATATATACTCATCTAAGTTAGTAAAATGTACTCTAATAAACTTAATTTTTCTAAATATATATTGTTTTTTTGCAATATCTTTTAATATGAAATTCTTTTAACACGAACAAGATATTTCAGTCCTCTCAGTTTCGTGTTAAACGATTTTAAATTTAGAAGTATATATTGTTTAATTTGAATTCAACGTCATTTTGATGAAATCATTGCTAATATTATTTTGCTTTCTCAATGGGCAAAATTCCATACAATTTTTTACTTATTTTGTTAATGCATATATTTTATTCTCGCATATTTTCTTTCTTTTTCTTTCAGAAAAACTAGAAAGATGTAGTTGAGAAAGAAATTTAGAAGCAGCGACGTGTTACAATTTATGACAACTGTGGAAAAGTTACCCAGAAAAAATCTGATGAATCTATTTTCAAACAATTCCTAGATGATTCTGAGCTCAAAACATTGCCAAAGAAAACTAAAAATATAACCTTTAAGACTTCGTAAACCTGTCTTGATTTGCGAAGTTAGATTTTGGCTTGGAGAGAGAGAGAGAGATGGATTTTTATATATTTGTTTTTGTTCGCTGTCACTCAACTTGATTCATCATTCGTCTTCGAACAAACTATCAAATATTAGAAGAATCTGCAGAATCAGTTATTATAAATAATCTGCACTCAAATTTCATGAGTTTTCTCTACATCATATAAAAAAAATTTTTGAATGATTTACTTCTGTTCGATAAAGTTTATTACATTATTATTTTGTGCCACACTGTTTTCGGTGGCCAAAAATTTAATATTTATTTTGATGATGCTAACTTTTAAAGATCGAACACAAAATACTATAGATTTTGAGGGCCTGAATCCAGAAACCATTCTGACAGCAAATGATACTACTATGAAAGAAGAAAAGTTTATTCTTTTTCTCGAATAAGCACTGTTGTTGAGTTGAGTTGATTTATTGATTTCTATTGATTGTTTCTTTGCTTGAAGAAGGAATGCTTGAATTTAATATTATGCATGCTGTTACATGATATCAGATTCTGACTGCTTTACTGTGATAGACAAACAACATACGCACATAACCAAAAATCATGGTTGTTCTGCTGTTGTTCATGGTTGCAACAATAGTGGCGCTGTTGTTGTTCGATTGGTACGAGGAAGAACATTCGACTCAACCACAGAATTCCCGTTCTTTCACGGACGAACCTCGTGCTGAACGATATTATACCAGTTGCAGCATCTTCACAGTGCTTGGATTCACAAGGGAGGAAATAAAGACCTTCACTGCCTTTAGAGATCATTTCCGAAGCTATGCTGAAGTAACGAGTGCTATGCGAAGGGCTGGACTTGAGAGAATGCGTCTTATCGTTGGGATAGACTTCAGTGCCAGCAACGAATGGCAAGGTAGAAGAACTTTTAAAGGTACCGAAACTATGTGGTAATGATTTTAAAGTATCTGTGTATATATATATATATATATATATATATTACAAAAATATACAAAAAATAGTTATATACCTAAGATAACTATAGTCATGATATAATAGATTTAGCTACAGAAATACTAGAGCAAACTCCTGGCCTTAGGAACCAGGATTGCAGGTTTGAACAATGTTTTTCGGCCAGCCAACCTTCACCTGAATTTGCCAATACTCTGGGCCATAGGGAAAGCAAGAAATTTCTAGAGAAGAGAGTTAAACTATTATTATAAATAAAACCATAATCTATTAATGTAAAACGATTTTTTTCGCCTGTAATAATTATTAAAATATTTTAAAATTAAAGTTAAAACTATTAGATAAGACTTACCACGTGAATACTACAAAACATATTCCCGGCTATGGACAATAACAGTAACGCATAAAATTATTAAGTTTTGATAAAATAAGATTAATACTATATATATATATATATATATATATATATACATTTAAAAACTCTATATTTTGTTTTAAAATTTATAGAAAATTTAAGTACCACCTAGACATATACAATTAATTTTAAATAAAATATCATATTGTTAATTTACTTAGCTTGAGGCGCCATCTATCGATAAACTGTACAACTAATAACATATTTTTATTTAACTGTTAGGTAACTTTTTATAAATTTAGGAGGGTATCCGTGTTCCATACAACGTTTAATAAAGTTATTACAATTTAAATATATATTAAATTTATCACTAACTAATACGTTATTATATATATATATATATATATATGTATAAACCCTTATACAAAGGGTCATTTTTTTTAGAAATTGATGCACATTGTGAGAAATCCTTTCATTAAGAGCGTTAAGCGCATCTTCACGCTTGGCGTCATAGTCGCATGATAACTGCAATTACGTGTTTTCAGCCAATCAGTTTAAGCTCTCCGCTGTTGCCATCTTTTACATTTTGCAGAAACTTTTAAAAACTGTATACTTGTAAACAATAATAATACACATAGGGAAATAAAATGAACTTAATTTAAAAATTCACGAATAATATATTTTTTTAATTTTGAAATATTTTCGAAGAATCTTAGTATTTGAACTGCTTTACCAAATAATCAGATTAAAATTATGAGTAATTTTTTTCTGGAATAATAAGCACAAGTTTAATGTTAGTTTTGAATGTAATGGAGAACACGTGATTATATCCAGTCCATTCGAAAATGATTGATGCTTTTTTAAAAATTTTACTATCTAATAATATGGTTGTTAGAAAGTACATTGGGGAAAATTTTAAATGCATGTTTAACTTAGGAAAATTACTTATATAGCAGTTAAATCTTCTTAAATATCTTTTTGTTTTCTCAATTCTCATCATAAGATGATTATAAAATGACGTTACCAAAAATATTTCCCATAACAAGTCGGTATTTAATATCCTTAGGTTTCTTCTTCCAATAATTAAAATTTTCTCGACAGTTTTTACTAAGTAATTACAAGTAAAGCGTTTTACTGGTAAAAATAAAGAACTTTATTTATAAAAAAACGTATTTTAATAATTTCTTTTTTTTATGGAATAAGTGAAAGATAGTAATATTCTTCTAAAATATGAGACAGAAAATTTTAAATATAGCTAAGGGGCACAGTTTCTTAAGACATTCAGACATAAAAGAGGAGTTTCTTTTGACTATAAAATGTGTGTGTGTAAATGATATTAAAAAAATCAGATAGCTTAATTATACAGAGGGATTCACAAATCCCTCCTGGGTTTCGAAGCACTATAGCAAAAAAACTAAGACGAATTCATCAAAAAATAATACTTGAAAGAATACACAAACACAATTTGTTTTACACTCGTCAATACATTAAGGATAATGAAGTTCAGGCAAAGAAAGAGACAGAAGCAAAACAAATTTAACTTATTTATAAAGTCTATTTATTAAACAAAAGGTAAAGAGCAAAAAAGATGCTATATGTTTGACATAATTAATAAAAATTACGATTTTTACTCCCTGGAGCAAATTTTGAAAAAGAACCTATTTACAAAAAACAGTATAACATGGTTGGTATGATGGTTAATACGGAGTATCTCTCCCGGACGATGCAATACAGGCCTTATAACGCCTACACATGCTGAGTATCAACTTATCAATCTGATCTTGGGGAATATTACACCACTCATCAAGCAATGCCCTCCGAAGTTCCTGTAGACAGGTGGGAGGGGGTTGACGGGCTGCAATTCGTCGGACAAGCATATTCCACACATGCTCTATTGGATTCAAATCCGGTGAGTATGCTGGCCAATCCATACGGGTGATATCCTCCGATTGAAGGCATTCATCTACAATGTTTGCACGGTGAGGACGGGCGTTGTCATCCATAAGCAGAAATTCAGCACCCATAGCGCCCCGAAACAAACGTACATGTTGTTCCAGAATGATATCCCGATAGATGTGGCCTGTCATCGTTACACTCTGAACATGCAGGTCAGTTCTGGAACCAAGAATAATTCCTCCCCAAACGAGCCATCCTGCACCACCGTAACGGTGTCGTTCAATGGTTCTCTTGGTGGTAACGGGTACCTGGCGCTCTCCATATGAAAGTCCGGCGAGAATCAGACTGCAAACTAAACCTGGACTCGTCGGAAAACATCACACAAGATCACTGTTGCGGTGTCCACAATGCATGCTATCTACTCCAGGTTAATCGCAGGCGACAGTGAGTTGCGGTAGGGGAACACATCTGACAGGCCTACGAGCATATAGACCATTGTGCCCTAAGCTTCTGTACACGGTCTGCCTTGAAACTGTCGTACCGGTAGCTGAAGAGAGTTGACGAAACAGGTCTGACGCTGTGCTCCGTTTGTTTCTTTTGGCAGTAACTGCCAAATACCAGTCCTCATTCGGCGTTGTAATTCGGGGGCGACCTGTGCTGTAACATCTACTCACATTACCATCATCTTGAAATCGTTGCCAAATCCTGGAGATGACACTCTGGGCGATTCCAAGTTCCTCGGATACTTCCAGCTGGGTACGTCCACATTCCAGTCGTCCGATAATTCTGCCACGTAAAAAATCATCCAAATGCTTCCTTTGTGCCATAACTATGTGGTTATTGCACTGAAAGGCTTTTAAAGCGCTTGTGAACAATTTTACCTCTTTGCCACCATTCCTTATATACCCCTCTCTTACACTCTCGTCATTGTGACGTACTATCCGCTCCATCTGGTGGTTTCCTGTAATTTGCATATTCTTCTTCAAGATGTGTGTGATAATTCTACAGGTGAAATTTTTATTTTAGAGTTCAATTTCTGTGTGATTCAGAATTATCCTTAATTTATGGACATGAGTGTATTTACATACCTTACCAGTGTTCTGTGTGAAATTACTGGACTATGGTATATACATCAATGCTATTGTCCAGTTCCTGCCAGCGTTACTGAGAGTTGCTGTTGTGTTATTTCTAATGCCACCTATCTGACGGTGTCAGATCGAGGCCCACGAAATTCATCTGGCAAGGGGATAGGTGTACCCCGGTCGTTAGCTACTAGCTTTGAGAACCATGCAGATGACAGTACGATTTTGCTCGGAACATACACAATAGATGGCGACACCACCTATCTTCACTAGACTTTCGGACCCACTAATTTAACGAGCACGTACTCCGTGTGTACTTGGAGGGTATTTAGTGGTATCAGGCATCGAACCCAGGCCTTCCAATCTGAAGTCCAATGCTCTAACCAATAGGCTACCTTCGGCCTCGTAACGACAGTGCTTGTTATCTTTTCATGCTGTCCTGCTACATCACTTTGTGACCGTGGTAGCCAAGTGGTCAAGGCATCGGATCATGGCTAGCGTGTCATGAATTAGAGCCTAGTACTGCTGAAGACCCGCCGTATAGGGGAGCGATGCATGTTAAATCTGTCGAGAGCTCAAACGTCCTCCCGTTGATGTGGTGTGGTAGTTAAGAGAGTGGGTGCCAGCTCAGGGGTCATCCGCGTCACTTGACCATTGGTTCAAAATAACGAGGTTCGTCGCCAAAAGCCCTCGTGTATCTGAACAGTGCGACGTTAATATTCACTCACTCGCTACATCACGCGGCAAAAGGTGGGGGGAGTGGGCAATAATTTGGTCAACCGTAAAAGAATGAGTTTTCGGATAACACGAAAAGGATAACGCGTGATATCAATAACTTTGATAGCACCATGTTGAGTAGAATGTGGCTGGAACTGTACTATAGCCAGGCATGTCTTAAGGCATGGCTAGAGTCCATGGCTCGTCCTCAGTGGGGGCCTCGTTTTGTTGTCGACTCTGTCTTAATAAGATCATGATCGGGATAATTTTAATGGTCTAATATTATTCTCGTGCATATTCTTCGAAAAACAGGGAATTTCAAACTGCATGTCAACCGGCAAAAGTGGTAATATTGTATTATTATGTGATGACCGCTGTACCTGTCTAGGCCTAGACCTAATACCAGGAACAATTCGACTTATTTAGTCGAAATGTCACCATGTGTCGAACCAGTTTGTGCCTAGGTTTTTGAGATTGTGAGTCGTGCACATTTATTTGTTTCAAATGACCTTTTGAACGAGTATTTGACAATGGATGTTATATACTGTCTACCTTGTAAAGATCTCGGGTAGGGCCTACTTTTGCAAAGAGGCCCAGGGCCTCAAAATGTTAAGATCTCTCTGGGCCTCAAAGAGACTTAAGACGTCCCTGACTATAGCATTGATGTATGTCATGTAACTAAGGGTCAACGCATAGAACACTTGTATAGTATGTAAATAAAACTTGAATTGCTTCTATATTTTCTTTCAAATGTTCATTTTCTGCTGCATTCGTCTTGTTTTGTTTACTATAGCACTTCGAAAGCTATAAGGGAATAATGAATAACCCTTTACTTTCTATAATCCCGTACTTTTTGTGACTAGCAGTTTTAATTTACTCCCAAACATGGTATAATTTTAAATGTAAAAACTGAAATTCGACATTTCCTTGGATTCATTAAGTATTTATTTTCTTTTCAGGTGAGCTGCTTCACGCACTGAAAGGTGGGGCCGTTTTCAATCCGTATCAGAAGGTCTTGCACACTTTGGCTCCAGCTTTCACGCCATTCTTGCACAGTCAGCCCATCCATGCGTATGGATTTGGTGATGTCCGTACAAAAGATTACGATGTCTTTCCACTCAAGCCTTCTGGTCCAGCATGTGCAGATTTGGAAGATGTTTTGGACGCTTATAACCATAGTGCCAGAAGGGTGAGTTATGCTTCGAATTTGGTTAATTCCCGAAGAAAAAAAAATTAAAACTCATGAATGTTATGAATGAGAGTGAATATTGAACAGAAAAAGTAGACATGTTACTTTTCTTAGAATGTGCATTGACAGTACAAGAATTTAAAGATCACTAAGGTAGTGAATATAAAAATAGTATTAAATCTTTAAGGTATCCGACTACTTGTGCGACAACTTTTTTTTGAAAAAAAATGGATATATGGGGATTTTTTGTGTGTTTTTTATATTTGCTTAGTACATTTTAAGAAAAACATGCTAAAATTAAGAAGATAAAAACAAATTATTGTTACTAAAATGGAAAAAAAAAATTGGTAAAAATTTACAAAGAAAAACATAAATGGGGCCAAAAGTGGTACCAAAAGTTTATGAACTAATTGTAAGTTTTTCAATTCTGATGTGTTGCTATGTTATTCATTTTTGTAATGACCTTCAGGATAAGATATATTTTAATTTTTACAAAAACTAGAGCACTTTATCTTAATTATTATATGAAATTGTTTAAAATAACAGAGATTATATTAAGGTATGCGACTACCTTAAAATTGTGAATTTTGCCAAAAATTGACAATTTTTTTTTGATTTTATTTTATAGCTATCCTATTAGCTTTATAAAAATACCAAGTTTATTAGTTTCCGTTCACTAGAACAAAAACTAGAAGTGTTTTAGTAAAATCAGACGTCATTAGTTTAAGCAAGATATATATCATACTTTAAAACGTGTTTTACTCGAAATGTGTTTTATTAAAGCTCAAACGGGGACAGCGATTGCTCAAAAAGTTTTGAAAATAACTTGGTGAAATTTTTTGTGCATGCTTTCTGTATAGTAGTAAAAGTGTTTTGACATTCAGATTTATCAGTCACTGTTTTATTACAAAAGTCACTGTTTTTTTTTAAGCAATTTCACTTAATAACTGAGATAATGTGCTCTAGTTTTTGTAAAAATTTGAATATCTCTTATCCTGAGGGTCATTTCAAAAATGAATAACATAGCAACACACCAGAATTGAAAAAAATTGGAAATATTTTTTCATAAGCTTTTGATACAGAATAAGCCTCGTTTATGTTAATTTTTGTAAATTTTTCCCAATTTTTTCCCATTTTAGTAATAATAAATTATTTTTCTCTTCTTAATTTTAGCATATTTATTCTTAAAATGCACTAAGCAAATCTAAAAACCAGAACAACAACAAAAAAATCCCCTTATCTCCATTTTTTTACAAAAAAAGTCGCAAGTAGTCGGATACCTTAATTTTATGTAACGTGATTTTTTTTCTCTATGAATTTGATATATTTAGGTGAAGATATATTTTACGAATTTTGTTTTAGGGGTTTCTTGACAAGCTTCGTATTAAGATTGCATTTAAATATTATAATGTTATTTACTACATATGTAAAATGATATATTTTATCTTAAGATATTTAAGCTTATTTTGTTGATTGATCTCTAGATTTTTTTAACTAAATTTATTTTATAGGCATTCTTATTCCAAGTGTTTTCTACCTTATTGTATCAGTCTAGGGCCGGACAAATCGGATCCCTGCTCGGGGCGGCAAGTTTTAAAGGCGACATTTGGTTCGAATTTGGAAAATATTTTTTTCTGTTACAAAAAATTTGTTATATTTTCTGAAATACAATTGGGTGTGAATTTGGTATTTAATGTAACGTATCTTATTTCCTTGTTCCGTCAGTTTTCTGTTACATTGAAGCTGGAAGAATTCAAGGAGGAAGTATACGTTGCGTAATTAAATTTGATATGCTTCACTAGTAACTTTCCCCCAATTCAAGAGTAAGGTCACCAATGGACATTCCTTTCACCCATGCGATGTTCAGTGTCAGTTATCCGAAAGGGGACAGGGTTAATAAGAGTTTTTAGTTGATAGAAAGCCACAGGAGATGTTTTGTTTTAGTCTTGAGTGTAGTAACTATAAATTTAAATAAGCACTTGTGATCCCTACCACAGTAGACTCTTTTGTGAAGAAATTATCGGCGATTTCTTCTGTTACATTTTACTCGTTTGAAAAAATAACAAGTAATAATGTCCTTAATTTTTAATTATTTTGTATTTTTTAAGACTTAAATATATATATATTGTTGTACTGCCTTTTTGTTCACAAGAATTTTTAAAGTTTTATTGGTGTGTGTCTATGTGCACAATTTATCGTTTTTAATTATAATTTTTTGCATTGGAAAGAGAGGGGAGGCATTTTCCATTTTTGTCCGGGGTGGCAAAACTGCTAGAGCCGGCCCTGATTCTATGTTTACTATGACTTCATTATCACTAAGATAAATACGTTGGTAAATTCGGTATGTTCAGAACCAGCCATTAAAACGTCATTATTTTCCTACATCGCGTGTTAATCTAGGGATCTTTTGTCGAGTTTCGAGGATTGATCTTAGAACAAAGCCAAAAGTCAGAAGAGAAAGTTAAAAATGTTAGAATGTCTGGAAGAAAATATTCTTCCAAGAAAAATGACTTTTTTCATGTTTTTATTTAAAGCATTTTTCTTTTAATTTGTTGGATTTTCACCGTTTTCAAGAATATTGAGTTTACTTGATTGATTGGTAGTAACATCACGTTTTTTCATAACATTAATGTGTCGTACATTCAATAAACAAACTGTAATGCTCTAGAATTCTTTACGTTCTTCATTACTTATGAAAATAAAGACTGCTTTTTTTATCTTCTTTCTTTAAAATTTTATCTGCTTGTTTTTGTAAGTCAATATCATTCCATAGAACTACATAAAGGTGGTTATCAATTGGGTTTAAAGTAACCCGGATAAAAAATTAATCTGAAATCAATGTTTAAAAGCAGATGTAAGGATTTGGATTTGATTTTAATCAACGTGGCACTGTAAAACAACATGAGGGTGAATCTCGTGAACCACGGTCATATGACGAAGACGACACCTGGGCTGGAATTCCGCCCCCCCCCCTATCAAACATCCGCGCTATGCCAAAGGGAAGACTTTAAGCCTGGACAAATTTCACGTGCATCTGTGCTCCAGGAACGCATTAAGACTTCTTGAGGCCCAGGACCATTACACAAATGGCCTCACTTATGACCCTTAAAAGTAGACATTACTTAGCATACGTTGTCAAATACTCGTACAAACAATAACCCAAAACAAATAAATGTGCATGATATACAATCTCACAAATCGGCTCCACCGATTGCCACCTTTTGACTAAATGAGAAATGATGGTGCATGGCAGGGGTGGCAAACCATTATGGATCTACGTGCCATTTTTTTAGAAGTGTTTAATGAGGTATAGACGGGCCGTCAAATAACTTACTTGAGATATTATTGGGAAAATAATAAAACTAAATGCCAACAACACAAAGCTCTTTATTTACTACGAAAAAAATACTTTTTGCACTGTACAGTTAATTGTAAATGTTTTAGTATACGTGCAAATCAAATTAAAGCAAGCATTAGAGTGATTTCTGTGGTTGCAGATCGGATACAAATAACTTATATTAGGATTGTAGCATGTTACTTTTAATAGAATGCATGCTGAATTGGAGTCATCTGCTGTGTTCCAAGCAATTAGTTATTTTTGCTGTGGTTCACTTTTTTGACAAGAGGATGTGCGATTTGTTTCAAAATACCGTCTTACAGACGATGTTCTGCATACCACTATTCCAGAACATAAAGTACACGCTTTGTCGCTTTTACTAATAATGCCATATTTCTAGATTCACCAAATTTATATAAAATTCTGTGTTACACTTACTAGCTTGCACTTTTTGTTCTTGTGCTGAACTAGCCATGTTAAATAACAGTTAAAACTCGTAAATATAACACAAATAAACTTTAAAACACAGTTGTGTCAATGAAATTGACTATGCTATGCGTAGACAAACTTTGTCTCTTTAGCAATTGTAGTCCGCTACGTAACTAAGGCAAGACAATAACGATCGAGTGAGCTACCCGCAACCTTGCGACCGAACACTTGCGATTGTTCGCAATACTTCATACTTAACTTTGTTATTTTAAAATAAAATGCAACCATTTTGATCGCTGGAGTGCCCAAAATATTGTGTCGCGTGCCACTGGTTCGCCATCCCTGGTGTATGATAATAAGCCTAGAACTATACAAGGATGACGGTCATCACATGTGGCCAGTTGACATATTGTCTGAAATTCCCAATTTTTCGGAGAATACAACCGGAAATAACATTTTGTCATTGAAATTTTTCAAATTATGACCTTATTAAGGTGAGCCGAGAAAGAGACGAGGTCCGCATCGTGACTGAGGCTTCGGGCCCAGGTGGCCCATGCCTTAAGACGTTCATGATCTGTCCATCTTCGTGGTGGGTCTTTCGTGGCGCTCGATTTTAAACCCGTGACTCAACAGCGTCGATCATGAGCTCGTGACCATGGCCACATGGTGTTTAGTTTTTGGATAATATGTAAAAGGTTTATATATTTATAGTATAATAAAATAAAATGAAATAATAAGACAAAATTATACAACCCACAAAGCTAAAAGATGTAAACCGATTCTAAGAAACATAACTAGAAAATAAATGGTGGACATGAATATTGTACTAGATTTGAATAAAAATAAGCATAACAGGGAACAGATGTAGAACTTCTAAAATGGAAGAAACTAAAAGAGTCTATGGACTAAAATGGAGACCTCTTAGGATTTCTAAAGCTGTTGCTGAATTAGAACCAGCGAAATTAGGGTTAAGTATACTTTATAGATCCACCTTCCCCGTGCAGCAGAAATTTTCGACATAATAGAAAAAACAGAGCCATGTTAAAAAGTTAGGCCTAAAACTAACACGCGTGTATTTTGCACCAGACAGTAAAATAAAATTAAAGTATGAAAAGAAAAGTTTCCTTCAAAGAGATGAATGTAAAAAAATAATTTTTTAAAGGAAAAACTAAGCAAAAACTTACATGTAAGAATGCTAACCAAAAGAGAAATAAACACAAGGCATCTTAGTCAAACATCGAGGTAAATCGGAAGAAAAGATTCAGAATGTATTGAATATTAAAATGTTTCTCTGTAAAGGCTTGACATAATTACATATTCGTCAGTTTACATGAAGGGGAAAAAAGTTATACATTGTGGTGAGTTTTGGCACACACATCTGTTTATATTTTGAGAGAATAAAAATAATGATATAAACATTTTAATTAAAATTTAGTTTCTACTGGAGGGGTAACATAAGTTTCAACTGATTAGAACTGAAAGTGTGTGTTCAATGCAAATATCTTTTAATCAAACATGCAAATGCTTGCATTATAGCTGCGAATCATTATAAAGTATAATTTTTTTACACGAAAAAAAAAGGTTTAACATGGATGACTCTGAGGGGATATATTATTATTGGCATCTTTTAAAAGGAAGGACAAACATCTTTTATCTCGAAGGCAATAAATACGAAAGTAATTCTGCCAGGGTATAGGCTGCTTTCGAATAAGATTGTTTTAACGAATATTGCTTTAATGAACTGTCGGTTGAATTCCATTCATTATCAAGATATGCTTGGTGAGCATTTATTGCCCCCAATTACTGGTGATCAACATTGGATGCTTCTATACGTTATTTTAACTCGACTTCTACGTGCTTAGAAACGAATTGAAAATCTGAGTTGGCCAGAAATTCAGGTCCAAGCCTCATGGAGAATGTATGGGAATATTTAGTTCAAAATATTTACGATAACAATCAGCAGTACTGCAGCGTTCCCGTACAGAAAACATGAATCTTAAATAAGTGGAATACAGTGGCGTACATGGACCTCTGCGTGGAGGGAGGGTCACGGTAACCTAGTGGTAAAGGTCAATCACTCGTGGCTGGCGTGTCATGGGCTTAGACTTAGTACCACTGAAGATCCACCGTGTAGAGGAGACACTGCACGTTAAATCTGTTGAGGCTTAAATGTCTTCCCGTTGGTGTGATTTGGAAGTTAGGAGAGGGGTGTTTGCTCGAGTGTCGTCCTCGTCACTTGACCATGGTTCAAAACTAAGAGGTCCGTCACCGAAAGGCCTCTTAAAACTTCACGTAAGCTGTAAGTCTTTTTGGCCACTCATCTATCGAGGAACGCAGTACCTCCATGGAAATTTCTATCTCGCTGCTGCTTTTTTCAAGAACCTTTAAGGCTATTCAAAATGGGATGCCGTTTCTGGCACCCTTTTGCCTCCAATACTGATCCCAATTGAAAGTCGAGTGTGAATTAAATTTCGACAGCTGAAAGACCAATCCTTCTCGCTCTGTGAAGTCCTGCACATTCTCATCATTCATCATTGGGTTGTCTTTGCCTTATGAGCAAGGGAAGAGTTCTGTTGAGAATGTTTTTATTGCTCCTGTTCAGGAGCAGTAAAAGTATACAGGTAAAAAAAAAAAAAATACAGGAACCACTCTGCTCCTGCTCAGAAAATCTCTTAATTGTTTGATAGATGAATAACCTTTCTATGCCTAAATGCCTTAGAACTTTAAAAATCTCCAATGGACACTAATTTTTTTTTATGCATAGAAATATTTGCTGAACGCTTCTATTTAAAGTGCTGAAGCTCCGAACAACATGCGTGAAAGACTGCGATTTTTTCAAAAATATTGCAGACGATCTTCAACGACGAAATTTAAAATCGTCTGCTGCTTTTGAATCACAGCAGAACTTATCGTACAACTAGGCCTCAACAACAAAAACTGTGTGGTCTTAAGAGTTCTATCGCAACTGCAGAATCATGAAATAAAAAACGAAAAAGGATATTGATGATAAAAGTTTGTAAAAAATATAACATTCATTCACTGTTATGGAAAACTATTACAATGAGGCAGTAGCGCACACAGAAATTTTTCAAGGAGGGGGGGGGGTCTATTGTCGAAAGTCCACTATTCTCGTACCATGCTCCAATGCGTCCCCCCTCCCCCAACATATTCTTTTGATTTGGGGGAACAAAAAAAGTAAAAAATTATTAAATGAATGAATAATTAGCATTAATTAATAAAATTAATAACAAATACTTAATTAAATGTTGCGTACTATATACATAGAATTATAATCAATGGAAAAAATTAAGAGCTTTAGGGAAAGGGCTCAAGATTCCAAGACCCAGTGACGTAACGTACACCCCCGCACCGCGGGGTGCCAAGGGTTCTAGGGGGCCCAAAGTCTGACTGACACCAAGTCTTTATGGTTTTGCAATCCTCTTTACGATCCGGCTTGAGGCCCAAAACCTGACTTTGTAGGGGGGCCCTAATGTTCTCCGTTACGCCTCTGCCAGAACCTCCCCCCACCCTTGTGTGCGCCACTGCACTGAGACATTTATTAAAAAGTTTGTAGTTATAGGAAACTGTGATGAGAACATTTAATGTGAAACAAATTATGTGCAATATTATTTTATTGGTTTTCTAGGTGCAACGCAGTGGACCCACGACTCTGGCACCTATAATTCGTCGCGCCACAGACATCGTCAGGCGCACGGGGATGTTTCATATTCTTCTAATAGTGACTGACGGACAAATGCGTCCAGACGAGACGCACACGAGACATGCCCTTGTGGAGGCTTCGAAGAGCGCTCTGAGCATCGTCGTAGTGGGGGTAGGAGACGGTCCCTGGAGGGCCCTCGAAGAGTGGGATGAGCGGGTTCCCGATAGAGTATTTGACAATTTTCACTTCGTGAACTATCACCATGTGGTGCGATCGGCGAGAAATGCCGAGGCAGCGCTGGCGTTGCATGCCCTCATGGAAATTCCAGACCAGTACCAAACGATTCTTAGGCTGAATTATCTATCCAAATATTGATCAAATGATAAGTTTTTTTTGTCTTTCGAGTATGTTGGAGTATGTGAATTCTGGAAAATGTTGGTTGGAAAATGCCATTCAGTGTAGAACTATCTTCTTTTCTTTGAATTTATTCCGCTTAAACGAGTATAGAAGAGGATCTCTAAAGGAATATTTTCTGCAGCAACAAATGAAATGCAGTGGCGCAAAATGTTGTTGCTATGTTGTGAAGGGATGTAAAATATTGAAGGAAGTTCAAAGCAATATGTCAAAACAATAGTATTTTTCAAAAATATGTATTAAATGTCAATTTGCTAGTCAATTTTTTTATTTTTTACTTTTTTTGCCCCTTTGATGTAAGATCATCGAAGGTATCTTCGATGATAAAAATGAGCATACAAAGTGACGAAAGGAAAATATTTTTATTTATTTATTTTTTTGGGAATGAGAAGTAAAAAAAAAAAAAAAATGTGCGAATAATTATATTTTCCTCCAATTTTAGGCTTATATATTAGTGTTCCTCGAAATGCCTATATCCAGTGCCGATTTATCCATTGGGTGCTTGGGGCGGGCGCCCAAAAGGGCCTGGATAAGCTAGACTTAACCAGATTTTCTGGTTATAAATTTTGATCCTCCAGGGCCAAGGGGGCCTGTAGATTTTCTACGGCCATGATCCAAAATGAGCTTAAATCGGCACTGCCTATATGTATATATATCTTTCTATGTATAGTATAACCTTCTTAACTCCGGACTAATTGGGGCTCTGCATCATTGGAAATAAGGCAATCTTCGCGTAATGTTAAAGAATAGGATCCAAATTCGGAATATTTTTTGGGATATAAAAGTACTCCAGCGAAAATATGATATTCTGGCTTTGCTGTCCTAGAGAGAGTAACATGTTTATCATATATTCCTCATTTTTATGTCGATCCATTTTTTTTTTCTGCTTTAAAAGTTTTTCGTGGTTTTCCTCCTATTCTGAAATGTAAATTGAGATTTCCCTTTACATGTTAAAATTTTGAAGAAACTAATTACTTATATACATAAAATATTCTGAAATTTTAAGAACGCTATATTATAAACATACGTACGACTAGTGTCAAAAAGTTCCCAGGATATGTCAATTACAAATTATTTAAAAATAGAACAATAATTTAATCTTATTGGCCTTCAAAGTACGGCCCTCCTGCATCCACACACTTGTTCCACAGCTTTCATATAATTGTTCTAAACACTCCTGGAATCCATTTTTTTAGAGGTCCTTCAATTACTTCGTCGCATTTTGAATAATCTCTTCTGAATCCACAAAACGATGTCCCTTCAATCTCATTTTCAGCCATGGAAACAGGTAAAAATCCTCTGGGAGTGCTGGAATAGTTTCCGCATGCTTTCTTCAGCATCTCGAATGTGTCAGGGTGATTTCTCGAGCAAAACACAAAATTTGATGTTTGCCCGCTGCTCCAAAGACGACATTGAAAAGTTCGCTTTGTCAGAAATGATCTGCAGCTAACGCCAACAGAACGGGAAATGAAATCCAAATAGCTGCGTGTTTTCCTTTTTAGTGCTGCCAACCCCCGAAACAGATATCCCCCCATTCAATGAACACCTTTGTGAATGTGGGGAACCCTGGTTCTATCTGAAAATGTTTTCAGATAGAACATTTTCTATCTGAAAAATTTTAAGTTAAAGTTTTTCAGACATTTGACAAAAACGGATTCAAACAAATGAGCCAAAGTGCATGTTTAAGCACTGTCTATATGTGTGGCGAAACAATGGTCCCCAACCCCCGGGACCGCCAAGGAACATTAAATTATTTCCATTTTATTTAAGTATTATTTTTGTAAGGAATGAAACCGCTGCCCATTCGTCAATTAATCAGTCGAATCTAGCATGTCTGTATAAGATCAGCTGTTGGAGATTGCAAATGACGTCGGCCTTAAAACTACGTTCGAGACAACAACTTTGCCAGTGGTCTGTATTAAAATCATGGCTGAATACCCTGAGATTGTCACCATAATTCCATATTGCTGTTTCCGACAACTAATCTGGGTGAAGTGGGGGTTTTCTGCAACGACAGCAACTGAAACAAAACAACGAAATAAAGTAAACACAAGCAACACGCTTCAGTAAAGGTATAGCTATCGCCGTATCAATGACATGGGGCCCCAAAATGTGAGAACAAAAAATTGTAAAATGTTAAGGAGCCCCAGAAAAGGATCTGCAATTAATTTTGATACAGGGCCCACTTAGGGCTATCTGCGCCAGTATACTTCAGGTTTCATTGTCTTCTATACCCCCCTCCCCCAGTTAGAACCGTCTCGTTGCAAAGAAACTCAGGGTTCTTATTGATTTAGCATTCTAGTGAGTTAAAATGTTATGTCACTCTATATTCATTTTTGGTGTAACTGCATTTTATTTTGAAGGCGCGCGTGCACACACACGTTTAAATACATTTAAATAAAAATTATTAAATTAAAACAATCTAAAATGCAAACAATCACACAACGTCTGGTCTGCGGCGATAAAAAGATGGGGAGCGCTGTACTAGAACATGAATTGTGCATTAAAACAAAACACAAAGTAATTGGAAAGGAATTTTAATCAACACATTACTTATATGATAGGTATTAGATCCCGGAAAAACCGTTTAAAACATAATGGTTTTGCGTTTAAAGGATTTTTTAGTATGTATCCATCTTTTTTAACGGGGTCCGGATTAACAAGGGTTGCAGCATATACATATATATATAAATAAACCCATTATAACCGAGCTTTCGTCTTAGAAAAAACATTGATTGGTTCGTTATCTCACACAGGTTGAGAAATGATTGGCTTACACAGCCTATTTTTATGGAGTATATGCTTGCTTTAAAAATGCATTCCACGTAAATGCATATTAAAAATACATTATACATTTATTTAATATATAATATTTTCCAGATTCGCGGTCGTTTCAACTGAAGATTGGGAAAAGAAAGTGGAGAAAATACCTTGAATGGAATATATATTTAGATTAGAAATTAGTATCACACACACACATTATTCTTTGATAAGAGCTAATATATTCATCTACATTAAATCGTCAGGATAAGTCAGTTAAATTGCAAAAGTCATTATTCATATTTTTACTTTGTGTGCCTCGCATAGTCTATTTGAACATCGCGCTATTCGAAAACGAAAATTTGTAAATCGCGACGTAGGAAAAAAACATTTTGAAAGCATAATACAGAACAAAATGTTTGTTGAATTGCATAGAACGTACATTAGTTGTGAACTATTAACTTTTGAAATTTAACTCATTATAATTACAAATCAAATATGAAATCGACAAAAAATAAATATAAATAAGTTTCAGAATATTTTGAATTGACCATATTATTAGTTTTATTACTAAACTATATGAAGCTCTCACCGACTCTAAATTATTTCTGAAGTATTTTTTAACTGATGGGTGAGATTCAAAATTTTTAAGAAAATATTTTATAAATGGAAATGTTTACTTTATTTTATATAATTCATTTAGAATTTTTTTTTGTTATTAAAAAAGTGATACATGTTATTAATAGTATATGGATACATGTTATTAATAATATATTATAAGGAGAAAAATTGGAAATTAAATAAAAGAATGCCTTTTCATTGAAGCCTAATAGCATTAGAGTATAAAATATTTCATTTTTTAAATGTAACGAAAATATTAAGAATTCTGTAAAATGTTGTTCTTCTAACAGTGATTCAAAAAAAGTTTTTTTGAATCAAATACTTCAACAAGACACTTTTCAAAACTTTCTAAAATATTTCAAAATTTAAAATTTTTTTATACATTTTATGTTATTTACATTATAAGAGAAAAGGCTTGTTCTTTTGTTGTGGATATAGAATACGAGCTTAACATTATGTGTTTCTAGTCTTTCTGGAAATAGACATAAAAAAACTAATTTAAAAAAAAAATCTGATTGTGGATTGAAAACGAGATATTATGACATTTATTTAATATTTGCTTTTGTAAAAAAAAAAAAAAAAGTACAATTTAAATTTTTATTGCACTAATCTTTATCAAAAAGGTCTAAAATAAATACATGTAATTAATTAAAAAAGTTATTGCTATTTTAAATAAACAAAAGAATGACAAATCAGTATAAATATTGTAACAATATACATAGTTAAAATATTTTTAAATACCATGGCTTTTTTGTATAAAATTTTGTTGCTCAGAATGCTATTTTAATTGATATTTCCTTTATTATTCCAAATATAAAATTTATTTAAAAAATAATTAGCATGAATCAACATTGCTATATTTTACAGTGATAATCATCCATGATTAAACATATATTGCTCTTTACTTACATGAAAAGCGAAAGGGTGTCACATTCAGAGAAAAATATAACAGCAGCATGAGCTATCGTATGTTTTGAAACTCTTTGAGCAATAAAAGACTTATCTATAAAAATGCATTAATGAATAAAAGAAAAAAAAAGCTAGTCATTAATAAATTCCGATTCAGTAAAGTCATGGATTTAAGGTGAAAGAATATCGATAGTGAGTTACACTTAGATTCCCTAGCAAAAGTTAAGAAGATGGCACTGATTTAATTTTTACTTCAACATCCTTTGATAAGGGATGGCTCAATTAGCAGTGTAGATATATGATTTTTTTGTTTGTTGTTTCTAATGAAGAAGTTCGTTTGGATTTTAAAAAAGTTGCTACAGGTTACATTAAATAAGGTGTCGAAATTTCAACTTAGCATTCTATGGAAATTAGAAGATAAGGTTCTAACTAGGTAATGTTATCTTATTTTGTAATTTAAAATTATAAAATCTGATCTATGGTACAGAGCATGGCTTGTAAAACCCATGTTATAATTTTAAGAGATTTTGTTTCAAATATAAATGAAATCTCCAGTATCTTTTATGCTATAATAAAAATAACAAATAAAACTTCTGTTCACAAAACATAAAAATTATCTAGATGGAGTAAAAAAAAAAAAAAAAATCAAATTAACCAACATTTTTTGAATAAATAAATTAAAATTACTATTCTTAGAATTACCCTGCTTTGTATTATATAATGTACCTTTTACGGGCATTCAAGTAAAACAACTAAGCATTAAATCTAAATGTTAACAATTTAATGTATATTAATTTCTAAAATAAGTGGTGGACTAAAAACTTTATTGTATGTTGAAGTAATTGCTAATTATTGATAAGCATATGCATATATTAATTTACTTTGTGAATATATTAATTATCTTTAGATTATACTAAAATAACTCATGCATTTACACAAGTTTCATAGAAGTATTATAATTATTAAAACTACAGAAGAATCACATAACCTGTGGTTTACATACTTTAACAGAAGAACTTTCCAGAGCATGGAAAAAGTCATGTTTCCATTTATATATAATATGTTATAAAATTAGTGAAATTTTCCATAGTAAAATTTGCCATAATTTTTCAGAAATAACCAACTAACAATATCATTTATGTTAAACTCAAGTATGTGTAATAAATGGTTATTTATTGATAGATAAGATAGTGAAAGCATACATTATTTGAATTATATATATTTTATCATATTTCTGTGATATATATATATATTTTGTTTTTGATAGTGAAAATGGGAATTGTGTCTGAAGTATAAATATATATGCTTAATAAATTAAAATAAAAATATATGTATCCAAGCAAAATTTTATTTGTTTATTGCAAGCAATTTTTTATTTATTTATTTTTAGTGATTATAACAGAATAAAATTTATGTTGGCGGAAAAAAGTGAATTGAAGATAAACTTAGAATATATTTAAATATATAAATTTTAGTTAACACTAACAAAAATTGTTATTTCTAAATAATGTATTTATTTGATTAAAATATTCAGTAATTCTGTATACACCATTTTATTTTCATCTAATAATTTGTTACACACAACTGATTAATATTGTGATTAAAATAAAATAAATAATAGAAATAAAATGCACAAAAGTATACAGTTTGGTTTAAGTTTGATTCAAAATATTTTAGAGTTTGCATTTGAAAATTAAAAAATAATAAATACTGAGAAATTTGTCAATATACACTATAACTTAAGAGGTAAAATATCAAGATTGGGACGAAATTTCGTATGCACATATCTTATGATAGAATATGCAAATATTTAGCTTTTGACAGGCAGTGACTAATATGCTGGAGCCCAAGTATATGGCAATGGAGAATCCAAGTGATGTATAAAACAGAAGCATTCCAATGCTAAGGTAAAACTTTGGTATGAATTCATTGAAGTTATGCCGAAGTCTGGTTTCATCAACTCATGTGAATTTTATCAATGCTTTGCAGATAGAATTCTAAACCGTATGAGTAGGTAACAACAATTTAGTGCAATTGGACTAAAGGAAGAAGAGTGGTCAAATTGCAAGGAGTTCAAAATTTGGATTGAAGCCTTTAATTGATGACACTGGCAGGAAAGCGCAAAACATAGCTGTATAGAGTCAAGATGTAGTGGTCAATTTAGAATAAGGATAAAGGGACTGTCTGATTTTTCACAGCCTTAATATGCTTTTAATAACAGTTCATCATATAACTGAGATACTAGTTACTATAATGACCATTGATAAGTGATTTGGCAAATGGTAGGTGAAGTCATGGAGATCAATGTGTTTACTGCTCCTCACTGTAGCACACTGCCAGGCATGTTTACAGTGATGCAAAAGCATGAAATTCACAAAGTGGAGTAGAATTATTTTTTTTTAGATTAATTCTGCTTTGGATTGACAGTCTCATCTGAATGTTATTCACCCATGTCCCAACAACCATGAGTTGTGGTATGTGGTGCATTTCATTCAGTAGCCAGACTCTTTTGGTTGTCATCAATGCTACCCTTACTGCAAAGCGGTACATTGATGAGATTCTATACCTCCCAAAATATCGTCCCTGCTTTTCATGAATCACTAGGCTTACATGTTAACAGTATAATATTTGATTGCATAATGCATGTCTTTGTGCTTCTCCTGCACTTTTCCAGTTTGTTCAACCATTCCAATAGAGTATGTTTGGTATCTGATGAGAAAATGTCTCCAACCATACCAGGATCTAATTCACCAACTGAAACATATATAGTAAGCATTTCCACAGGAAAACACTCGAATGAAACTCTAGGAGTCAGTGGCCAGCCAAATAACAGCTTACATCAAGTCCACAAGTAGGCCAATGTATTAATGAATATTTTGTTATCATAGCAATATTTGCTGAGAATAATACACATTTAATTGGTACAACGCTGTCAACACTTCGCTTTCAATACAGGTACCAATTTTTATTTAATTCAGATAAATTCTTCTTGGAAATATGCTTTTATGTTATACAATGCATATTGTATTATTTGAAATGTGTTATATTATATACTAACCTAAAGAAGTTTGATAAGGCACTCACAGAAAATCCTAATAATTATTTTACAATTAAAAAGCTACAAATATGAACAAAACTGAAGTGATATTTTATTCAACTAACAAAAGGCATTTCAAATAAATATATGTGTATTGTTTCAAACTTTTCATAAATATATGTACTTAGCAATGTTTTATAATTGTTTAAGTTCCAGGTTATTTTAATTAACTTTTAGTCATATTATTTTATAAATACAAAAATATAAATTATACAAATTTCAAAATCAAAAACTTTTATTTATTCATTTATTAACAAATTCCTGGAAGAATTTTGACAAAAAAAAAAAAACATTTTAAGGAAGTTACATTACAGAAAATCCTAATGCCGAAAGTATCAATATGTACACAATCTCAACTTTCAAAAGCTGAAAATAGAATTTGATTGAAAAATTTACATGGTACATCCCAGTAAGAATCTTTCTTTATTTACAACAATGCAAATATGCTATACTTGATTAGTGAGAACACTAATTTATAATATTAAAAGGCACAGTCATTTACATTTTGCTGTATAACAATACATTGTGATAAATAGTTTAACATTCTGCAATAAGTTGTAAATGATTAATTCACAAAAAACAGAGACAAAATGTTTGAACATTGTTTTTTAAATATATAAAATAAAATATAAAATATGTACAATGGGTTTGAAATATTAATAAAAAATTACACACGTTCTACAACATTTTTATCATATTGGTTTCCATTGCAAATGAAGCTGTTTCCCTAATCACATTGTCATCTGGATATTCTTGAAATTTCTGTTCATTTGGTAAGTAATATGAGCCATGAAAAGATTCAAAATAACGACCAACTGCTGGATGATCTATAGGTGCCATTGCACCATCAGGTACCAAGTTTTCTGCAAGAATTCACAAATTAATAAACCAAGCTATCCAATAATTCTATTAAAAAATACTAGCAGATAAATTTTTTCAATATTCTTACTAAAAATGCATAAATTAACAAACTTGACTGAATTTATACATAATCAATATGTGTTTACTTCCTGAGAAGCAAATATTTTTATTGTAAATTATGAGATTGATTTAATTAAATATTGCAAAAAGTAAAGAAAAACTTTACTATGAAATGTAAATCTGAAAAAACACAAAAAAATTAACACTTTATATTGTTTATTTTATAAACATGTAACAAAAAACACACAATTGAAACATACAAATAGTAAGGGTTTTTTTTACCCAAAATATTGAAATATAATTCATTTATACTAAAAACAAACATATTACAACATGTAGCAAGATTTTTTTTAATGACTTGGATATTTTAATTTTTTTGATCAGAAAAATAAATATTATTTCTCAATAAGTTATTTTTATAACACTTTATGTTGTATTCAAAATTATATCTTATCTGGTATGCTAAAATAGTTATAATAATAAAACTTTTTCTAAAATTTTAGCATACAGAAAATGCATATTATATTAATATTTAATTGTAATAAATTAAAACAATAACCATTTTCAATCTAAAAAACTGAATCTAAATTTTTCTTTAATAGTTTTAATTTACCAAACAGAATTATTTTTACTAGCAGTTATTAATTGTACATTACTAAAAGATTAAAATAAAAGAAGTACTTTAATTGTCTTCCTAAAAATAGAAACACACCTATAGATTCAGAATTATATTTTAATATCAAATGTTTAGTGTTTAACATTTATAACCCTCAAAAAATACAATTTATTTTTAAAAATACTCACTAATTTGGATGTTCAGCAGTAAAAATGAATAAATTTTCCATGTTAATTCATTTTGGTTCAGACTAACTTATATCTCTTTTTTTAGAGTATTTACCCTTATAATAATATATATATATGTTTTAACATCTACAAATTTTGTTTGTAACATCTACAACTTGTTTTTTTTCCTTACAAATTTACATATATGTCTAAACAAAAAAAGTCCCTAGCAATGTACTAAAATGATTAGATTAAGTCAACAGCACTTTATCTTTTATATGCTTGAGATTCCCCGACAATTAACTGCAATCTGATGTCATAATTAAAAAGATAAAACTGTAATGAAATATTACGTCAAAATGCAATTATACACACATTCAAAATTAGCACATTACTGACCTATGAAAAACGATGAGTAAATATGTGATTGAAAGTTTCTATCAAATAATTTTTATTAAATCTAGCAATCTTTCCAAGATTTTATCATGTGCCAAGCTTCAAAGAACACTTATACCACTAAGCAAGTCACACAAATTCATAATTTCATTTTTACATATAAAAATATATAAGTGATTTAATAAAATCAATTAAAACGATAATTTAAAATTAAGTATTCTTTTGCATACCCTGAGCTGCATATCTGTCTGTCCCATCATCTACCAAAACCATATAAAATGGCTGCTGATCTTTATACTCAAGTTCATTTACTCCCATTTGAATTATCCAGTCTTGGCTAGCTGCACATATATTATCCCAACCATAGATCACACATCGATAGTTATACCTAAAAGGAATTTTACATAGATCTGCGATATAATTAATGAAATGCAAAATACATTAAAGAAAATAATACAAATAATCTCAAACTTCCAGTTTTAAGAAAGCAACAACAGCAAAAATATGCGTTAAATGCAAATATATACAACTTCTTTTTTTGAATTTTAATGAAAAAAAAGATTTTATTGTTTGATATTAATATAATAAAATCTCAAATGAAACATCTGTTAAAAGTCATATACCAGAAGTAAAAATAATTAAATATCTAATTATAATTACAACTAATTAAAAACTTATGCTAGTCTATCATATATATTTTAAACAACCAAATGACTGGACAAACATTCATCAATTTCTAATTGATAAATAAGTATATGAATCATTACTCTGATTTAAAATACAGTTAACTCTCGATAATTCAAAGTTGGAGGGACCAAGGAAAACCTTCGAATTATCAAAAGGGTAGGAAAAAATTCCCAAAATACACGAGAAATTTTTTTCTAACACATTTAAATTTGAAACTATGTAATAAAACAACAATTGTACATGTGCATAAAATTATTTTAATGTATTTTTAAAAAGCACATTTCATACAGTATAAATATTTTACAGGAGTTAAAAGTCCTCCATTAAAAGAATACATTCATACACAATCCTAAGCATCTCTTCTTCACGATAGTGGACCATCCTTTCTAAACGCATATGTACGAAGGTCAGGTGCCAAACGAAAGATGTGAATGGCTAACAACATGTGCGGTTAATCTATTGTCCACTTAAAGGAATGAAAACAATAAAAGTGTCTTTTCGCCTGAGGAACCTGAAAATACTACGAAGCGGTAGTAGAATTATGATCATCAGAGGGGCTACATTACAGGGAAGACACACAGAGACAGCAAAACACAAAACTTGTAATCTCTAACCAGTTTGTTACAGAACAGCACGATAGAACGTGTTTGAACTGTCAAGAGTTTTATAAGAAAACTTCGAATTATCGCGTGTTGTAATCTGGCCAGCCACAGATTTTACTTTGAAATATTGAGAGTAACAAAATGTATTGTTTTAGTTCAAAAAATCAAGTGTTTTTTAAGGGACTGAGCATACACTTCGAATTATCGAGAGGTTTGAATTATCAATATAGTCGACTGTATCATAATGCAACATGTAAATTGACACAAACATATTCAGTTTAACTATAATAATATATAAAATTCACCTGTTTTATGTAATACCATGAAAATAAATTTTTACTTGAAATATGATTTAAAACAATGCTCAAAATATTGGAAGTTATTTACTTATATGTTAATTACTATACAATACAAAAAGAAAAGAATTTATTATTATTGGACAAAGACTTGACAGTTAAAGGAGTACAGTTACAAAATATTATTTAACATATGACAACTTCACAAATAACTGCATGTACAGTTATTTATTTTATAAAAAAAGTTTATAAGAAACATTAATTTATTGTTTCTTTCCTTCTCAATTACCTTCAAATCCATATTCATGTAGGAATGGCAATTTTGAGTAATCTAAATGGACTGTTCTTACTTGCTCCTACTCAGTTTTAGAGAAGGTTTCTTTAACCTGTTATTTTACAATATATTTAGATTTATTGCATAAAATCTTAACTGTATTCAAATTAATTTACTGCTAAGCAGTTGATACTAGTGTAAATATATTGATACATTTGAAGGGAAGAAAAAAAATGTATAATAGGTTGAGTTAAAAAAATAATAACCACTTTTTTACACAAAATTAAACTAAGCAAATAGTTTTGTAATATTAGAAGACAAGGAAAAAATACCATAAATTGGTTGAAAGTAAATAAAATTAGTTAACAGAAAACCAATTATAGTTTAGAGCATTTACACACAAATGTACATGAATTAATTGGTATTATGCATACATCCATGCACCCCCCCCCCCCACATATATCCAACTCTTTTTACACTGTTTTGAAATTACATAGTATAAGCTCTAGTTGCATTTCCTATTTTTAACCAGCTGATTTGCTCTTATACATAACTCTATACATTGTTTCACAAAAAGATGAAGATGGGATCCATCACTTAACTGCTAGTTAATACTTGGGGGCATGAAATGTGGCACATATCTAAGATAAATTAATTAATGGCAGATATTTTGAAAAAAAGTTTATATTGGGAAACATTTTAGAAAGTAGTTCATTTCTCAAAGTGTCTACAAGAAAAAAAAATCTTGATTTGATTCAAGCTGAGAGGATGTGTTAGATCTTTTTAACAAGGACCATGATTATGATTCACTTCTCCATAAACAAATGCCCTTATTATCAACAAACAGCAATGAATAACTAAATCATATTATTTACAGTATTTTTAATTACAATTTTTTGTACCTTTTCTTGAAGAAAAAAAAATATGCATTCATAATTTCATTCTAGTAATTAATTAAAAGATTATGAATTTAATATTAATGTGCTGAATATATGCTATAACATTCAGTTTCAAGATTAAATGTATTAATGTTGAATATATAAAAGTAAATATATACATACATAAAAATTTATATAGTTAATTTTTTGCACTTTTTTACAAAAGTAAGAGGAAAAGTCATCTTCATATTGACCATTGCTTTGAATATAGATATAGCAGGACCTTTCCTCACAACAAACTTCATTACTTATATTATAAGAAGCAGGACAATACAATTAAATTTGAATTTTTAACATGAATTTGCATGTTGTAAAAATTTTAAACAAGTAGTAAATAATAAGATATTAAATCAAATCAAGCATTTGATTTAATATATAGAAAATAATCTATCACAAAATAAATAAAATAAAATTATATGATTAAGGCTGTAGTGTCTGGCTACTGTTGGCGGAAGATTATGGAATGTTGGCGCTATTTAGTGTGTCTTAGGCGGTGGGTTACTGTTTTTAGGGAGAAGGTGATTGACCCTCGAAGGTGACGGTTGGGGGAAGAGAGAGTCCCTTGTGTTTGGGAGAGCGGTGAATTGTGCTTGTGTTTTGGTTGTATTTAGAAAGAAAAAGAAAAATCCTGTTCTGTTGACACGACGTGCTGTCGTAAAGTAAAGTAATAAAAGACATTACAACACGCTCCCCTTTTCGTGAACCAGAGCTTAAAAAAAAAAAATTTTTTTGAAAACGCCACAAAAGAAGATTTAGTAAAGGTTTTACTAGAAATGAGAGAAACCGTTGACACTGATCTTGGAATTATGGAGTTGAAACAGAAATTAATGCTATGTAAGGCGTACTTAGAAGATGAAGAATTCGTCAGAGATGTCTTAGCAACTACAATAGAGGATAGAATGGATAGAAAGAAAGAAGAAGAGTTTAAAAAGAAAGCGGAAGAGCGCCGTTTGGAGCGAATACAGGAATTGGAATTAGCGAGAATAGAAGTAGCAAGATGGAAAGCAGAAAAGGAAGCCCGAATAAGAGAAGCAAGGCATAAAGAAGAGGAGGAGGCCAGACTTAAAGCTGAGAAATAAGCTAAAATATTGGAAGCAAGGTGGAGAATTGAGAAAGAAGCTCGACTGAGAGCTGAGAAGGGAGCTAGATTCAAAGCTCAAGAGGAAGCTAGACTCAAAGCTCAGGAGGAAGCTAGACTCAAGGCTCAGGAAGATGCCAAAGCAGTGGATGAAAAACAAAAGTGCTTACAAGAAGATAGGTGTAAAAGAATGGAAGAGCAAAAACAATTTTTAAAGGGAAAGTCGGATGAAGACATGGAGGTACCTCAAGCAATCGAGAAAGTTCTTGTTTTCAAAGGTGAAAGAGCCCAAAAGCTTAGTGTTAATCCAGATGCTGTAGCTCAACCTGTCATTGTTGGGGAAGGAAAGAGTTTATCTAGAGACTTATCTAAGGTACCGCTAATTCCTGCCGATAAGGAGATGTGTGAAGGAAAAGAAGAAACACCAGTCAATGTGATAAGAGATGAAGTTAAAGATGATATTAATCCGGCGATTCTTAATAAAGAGACATTGGATTTGGAGTACAATGAAATTAAAGAAGAAAAGTCCAAATTGTTCCAGGGAAAGCGTAACAAATTACGCAGAAAGACAGTTGCAGAATTACAACAGAAAGTGAATTTAAAAGCTTCAACCAAAATTATACTTGTAACCCATCATTGGTGTTTTAAAGGTAAACAAGATAAGCAAGATAAACAAGGAATAGAAAAACTTGCTTGGAAACTGCATGATTGTATCAAGCAAATTGGTATTATGAAGATGCGGCCAGCATTGCGAGAAAGAGATGATCAAAAGACAATGAAAGCTAAGACGTGGAAAAAGGTTAGATTCAAGTCGAGAAAAAGCAACCTAGATTATCAAAAACTTGGGAATAGTGTTTCTGAACGGCGACCATGTAGGGAGACTTCGGTTCTGAAAGGAAAGCCCCTCCCGTGCATTGGGGGACTGAAGAAAGAGAGAAAAAATGCAGGAGAACCCCTCCCCCTGCTCTCTGGAAAGATGCTGAGGGAAAGGTTAAGAGTGAAACCAGAATCCAGAACCGGAGGTCCTTGACCCAGTGTGAGTGGGGAATGATTTTGGAGACTGAAGGAGAAACTGTAAAATTCCTCACCCCCCTGCAACACCAGTTAACACACAAATGGAACCGGACACTTGTTACTCCAAACAGTGGCGTAACGTGCACCCCCACACTGCGGGGGGGGGGGGGAGGCCGAAGCCTGATTGACGCCATAAACGTAGATTTTCTCAAAATTAACTTCACATTTTTTTCTTCGAATTTTTAAGTGATTTTCCAATCAGCGATTAAACTTCATTCATATAATAAAAACTTTCATACGCTCATTAGATATATCTTTAATCCTACAGCTAAATGAAAAAACTTTTTTTTTTCATTTGCTGTAATCCAGGCGACGAGAGATACTTATCTTTACTTGGGTTTTCTTTTTAAACCTAAATTACTAACAAATAAAACAAAAGTCAGACGGAGAATCAGAATCGGATAAAATGCTAGGAAGATACAAAAACTCAACACTGTAAAAAAAATATATTACATTAGCAGTAGGGAGAGGGGGGGGGGGAGACATGATTTACTTTTTAAGAAGCAGCAGAGAAAATTATTGGCGTCTTTAGTCCCTTCCCCATGTGTTTCATATTCATTTAACAAAGTCATAAATAACATACATCTGTTATGCTTTTTTCAAGTAAAATAGTATTAAGATATTTAGATAAACATAGAGAGCATTTTAAATGAGAACATTTGATGATAGATTTATGAGCATTCAATCAAATGAAGCAAAATGAGAAGAAAGCAGAATGGAATATATCAGTTTTTTATTTCATTTTTCATGAAACTATTTTTGCTTTATACAAAGAACTCTCCTTAATAAAAGTTGCAGCATGTAATCGAACTAAGGTCAAGTTCCTCCCAGGATTCAGAAATGAAAAATCAGGTATAAGTGATACCTTTTTTCTTTCGTAAGAATTTTAAATCTAAAATTATTTTACAGTGTTTGTGTCTTTCTTGGTGTTCGTTTTTATTCAAGTTACCAGGTTATTTATCGTTGGAGATTTCCAGTTTTAATTATATATTATTTACTTTATTTACTCAGACTCCGGTTGATTTTGTATTCAATTAAATGTTTAATATTAAATATTTTTATGTGATGTATAAAGGTACATTATATTATGGTTTGGCAATCCATTGTATATATTTTTTTATACACTTGCTGAAAAAGAGTGTTCTTGAGGACGAATGAGAGAAGATAAGCTCTGAAGAAACCACTAGACTTGTTAATTCAATGCCGAAACGACTTCAGGAAGTTTTCAACACACGGGGTTATCCGACCAGCTATTAAATAGCTCATTACCCTTTTTAAATAATTTTTATAGTTACTACTAAAACAGTGAAAGCAGACTTTTCTACTTGACTTTTGTTGGTATCGCTACAAACATGTCCTTATTTTCAAAGCTATGAAAGCAAACCGAGTTTACTTTTGTTATTCTCAGGACTTGGAATAAACTAAATAAAATATAATTTTAAAATAATTTTCAAATTTCGATTTTTAAATTTTTTTTCGTTGTTTATGTAAGCAGTACTAGGTGAATGCAGACTTTTTGTAGCAAGAATATATATACAGTGGCGCACACAAGGGGTTGTCCTAGGGGTCCGGACACCCTCCAAAGCCCTTGAGTATTTTTGTTTTATTGATGATAATCCTATTATATATATATGTGTGTGTGTGTAAAATTGAATTGAGTACTTGTAGTTAACAATTTATTTTATTAATTAATGCTAATTATTAATTCAATAAATCATTTTTTACTGTTTTTTATTAACAAAATAGACAAAGTCAATTGGTGTTGTCTTAAGATATGATATGAGTTGGGGGACTTTTGACCATGGACACCCCCTTGAAAAAATTTTGTGTGCGCTATTATATATATATATATAAGATTCGGTTTGGGGCCCAAGACCTGACCTTGCGGGGGGGGGGCAGTAATTTTCCATTACGCCACTGACTCCAAATGAATACTTTTGATATAGGACATTGCACAGGAGGTAAAATAATTAATCGTTATCCGTTGGACATTAATAATTCATATTATGTATCCTTATTATTAATTTTTGTGTGCGTTTATGCATATATGTTAACCTTAATATTCATTTAAAAGTGAAATTTTCATAGTTTGCTAGGAAACCGTCTATTATTGAATTTATTTACTTTTTAAGTGTGGTTTAATTGTGTACTCTTAGAATTAATTCAATAATGGTATTTGTGAAGCTTGATATTCATAGTGAAATAATGTTAGTTTGCTTATTTACTATCTGAATATAGAGAGGAAAAGTTAAGATGGCATTTTGTTTGTATCATGAATCTCATACTTTGCTAAACTATTAGTTACTTAGATTTTTTTAATTTTCCTGTGTGTGTTTCTTTGATGTAAACTGTATTTTCTTGATTGGTTAGCACTAGTAATTACTTTTGGATAGTTCTTGGTAATACTTTTTATGTGAATGTGCTGATTTTGTACTTTCTTATATATTTCTAGTATAGTGTATTATGGTAATCCATATTTGTTATTTGCCAATAATTGTACTGTTGTGTATGTAGTAGTGTAGTTTTAGGGAGAGGTCCGCCAAAGTAGTCAGTTTTTTTTTGTTTTAGATTTATGCTTAATTTGTAATTAATCATAATCTTGGCGGTGACGTGTAGTGTCTGGGTACTGTTGGCAGAAGATTATGGAATGTTGGCGCTATTTAGTGCATCTTAGGAAGTGGGTTACTGTTTTTAGGGAGAAGGTGATTGACCCTCGAAGGTGACGGTCGGGGGAAGAGAGAGTCCCTTGTTTTGGGGAGAGCGGTGAATTGCGCTTGTGTTTTGGTTGTATTTAGAAAGAAAAAGAAAAAAATCCTGTTCTGTTGACACTACGTGCTGTGTCCTAAAGTAAAGTAAGAAAGTAATAAAAGACATTACAAAGGCAAAAAAAGTTTAAATCTTTATCTGTAATGTAGACTCAATTGATTAAATATTTTAGAGGTTAAATCAGCGGTTCTTAAACTTTCGATCGCCGCAGGGCCCCTTTACGTATCAGCCTGACATTGCACACCCCAAATTTTGAATACCCTCCCTGACTCTCAACATATGCTGAGAGATATAAAGGTTCCTCAATAATACTATATATATATATATATGAGTGCCTTTGCTACTCATGTAGACTTCTCTAACATTTCTATTTTTTTTCTTTACGAAACATTTAGTTAAAAAAAATATTACAAAATACTAATTTCATATTAACTAAATTAATTTTCTTGATCGAAATACATGTTTTAGTAGAGGTTTCATTTATTGGGGCAAATCAGTGATTTAGTCTAGGATAGCATATCTTTCAATTTTTCCTCAGGCCTTTAAGAGTGTAAAAGAAAATCTCAACATTAAATTAGAGATTTTAGCACCCACTAGAAAGGCACTGGGGACTCCAAGAGTCTATGTACCACAGTTTAAGAAAAACTGTGGTATATGGACCCTTAGTTAAATTATTAGTTAACTAATAAGTACGTATCAGTTATAGTGAACACAGGTACATAGAATTGTTCCCAATGTGAACGTTGGTAATATAATCAATTTACAGTTGTTTCTGGGGTAAACTGCATCTGCTGCTAACACTGTAACACAGAAGCAAGTTTTTTGGTCCAATAATAAATAAAACATGAAAATTCTGTACACAAAATCTTAGATTTCGAGAACCAATTTATCACATGAAGACCAAGATTACACCTTCACAGAAACTTCCTGCCTACTTTCATCACCATTATTTGGTCAAAAAGGATTTGCTTTATTGAAAGATTTAATAATAAGAGATAAGATTATAAGATTTGCTTTTATTGAAAAACAACTACTCATGTCTTCTTCATACATTGGCAAATGCCAGATTTTCATCATTGTAACAAAATGGCAGAAAAAATATAATTAACAGTTGGAAAAAAAATGGCAGTAAAATTGGTAACATGTAAAAATAGTGCTCCCTAAGAATAAAATTGGCAACCAGTATAAGACAGAATTCATCATGTTTATATGAGTTGTTGTATTTGGCTTCACAAATACACTCTTTATACATTTTAAATGTCTCTTAATGAAATTATACACTTTCTTTAAAGATCTCTTTCTACTAATTTTAAAACTTTATACTACATGTTAATTTAGTGCAAGAATAGAAGCATTTCACTCAGTTAAAATTGAGTTCCTTTGGAGATAAGTGCCTGACAGAGTTAAGAGTCCCCAAAAAATATCCATGAATATCAATTTCATATTTGTCTTACAAGTCAGTTAGAAGGATGTTTGTAATAAATAAAGAAAAAATCATAAAATTATAGAAAAAATTTCTTTAACTATCGAAGGTGCAAACACTAAATTTTAATATAAAAAAAAGACAGGTCATTATAAGCTTGATCTTACTACATATAACATCTATTACAAAATTAAAATAATGAAAACTGAATAAAGTTTGTTTTTAACTCAAATTAAATAATTTTCACATTATATTTCTACTGTTACATTTTTGTTTGTATAATCTTAAAAAAATATGCAAGAAAGAAAAGTTTAAATAATGGTAATAAAGTATTTAGTATTGTTACTTTAAATCATAAGTTTAGATTTCTTAGTTAAAAAGTTTTTTTTCAGCATTGATGTGATTTTTTTGTTTAAAAAATTATAACTTGAAATAATAAATCTTACTTTTTGTGTTTCATAATCATCCCAACAGCAAATTTAACATTAAAAATTTGATTTCGAAGTTGGTATTTAATCTGAAAATACATTTTGAAGTCATTTTTTTTACAATATACAAAACAATAATATAAAAAAAGATAGAAAAACAAAAAGTACTTAATATACTCAATAACTAAATTATTTATATAAAAAGAAAAAATTTGCAACACAAAGAAGGCAGTTTAAAAATTAAAGCAGGAGGAAACTTGAAGTACTCTTACAAATACAGTTTTTTATAATTATATGTATGAAGTAAAAATAAGAATAATAATTATTTTTCCATTATATACCAATACATTATGAACCAAAATCATAGCATAAAAAATATATAACAATATTTACAAGATTAAAACAACCTATTCACAAGATAAATTAAGAATATTATGGGTAAAAGGACAAGAATGTACAATCCATAACATTTATAATTACATTGCTATGTTAAAATATTTATGAGTGGTTTTAAAAAAAGAAAAATGTTTTTAGCAAAAACTTATTTGACTCATTATTATTAAAAACTCTAACAATTTTCCCCATTTTCTTTTAAACATAAATATAGAATAGGCAGCGTTTTGCAATACATTAAAAGGTTCTCTTAAAAATAAACAAACATTTCCATGATATGTATTTCTTTCTCAAAATAATTTATAACGATTTTTTCAATTTTTTTACGAGCTTTTGTCAATAAACTCTTGATTTATCAATTAAAAAATAAATACAAATCGAAGGAAATCTTTTACATTAATTAAAAAATTATTTGTAAAATGAAATTGAAAGGAAATTATAAGAATGAACAAGGATAAATTATTTAAGATAAAATATTTTAAAAATAAGTGATAATCTTAATAGAGTAATTCTGTGCATCAAACATAATATATCAAATACATAATTACCTTTTGTACTTCAGCTTTAACCCTCTGGGTTTCAAGAGCGGTGATGGCAGAACGATACATATATGAAACAATTCCAGTATACAGAGGATCTTGTTCAGTAATTTCTTGAAGCAAGCTGATTACCTATTAGTTATAAGAATAAAAATTACAAGCTATTTATGTGTAGAAACAGTTATTCATTGCTTAAATTTTTAAATATATTTAGATATTCTTTAAAAAATCAAATGAGTAATACTCTGCATAATTAGAATGATTTAAATTCAATGATAAATGTGAACATGAGTGTAGCCTTATACAAAAAATAATCAACTTACACGGGTCATATTAATACAAAGATGCATGTAAACTCTAGCTAGAAGCAACTTGTGATCAATGTCAGCAGGGGTAAGAACAGCTAATAATTCTAAAACATTACATAAATTTTGTAGTTCCCTTCCATCAACATCATGCTGACGGGCTATTTCAACTAAGTTCCAACACATTGTAGTAAATATCTGAAAATAAGTTAATGTTAATTATAATTTATTTAATGGGCTTATTTTATTTTAATATTAATACTGTAAAGATAGTTTTCTAAGATAATTCCTCTACATTCAACTTTGCTAAAAATAATTTTTTAAACACAAATTCTTGATTGAAAATTTGCCAAACAGCATAATACGGTAAAAATTTGAAGCCTATATGCATAAACACATACAAGTTTCTGAGAAATTTCATAACAAACTATATAATAAAAAAAGTTCTATGTAATATATTTTTAGAATAAATACACAAAACATTTGTCACTCTGGTAATTTTTTTTAAAAATAAAGTCTTTTAAATAAATTTCCCAAAGTCATTAATAAAAATTTAAACAAAAAATGCATTGCTTTAAATTTCTCTCAACCGGTTTCAACAATTAAAGTGGCTGTCAAAGTAAAGGAAATTCAAAATGACAAATTTTTGATGGTAATATTATAATAAGTAAGTTTCTTAAATTTATAAGTTAACAACCAATTCATTAATAAAGAAACTTATTTATATAAAAAATTTCTCAAAAATTACTTTTAGAGGAGGAACTACTTGAATCCATGACCCGGATGAATCATCATGCCCAGGAGTTAAATCAATTAAATCATTAACTAACTTAAATGCTCCTTTGTTACAAACATCGATAAATGTATAAGCATCTATTCCAGGGAAACTAAAATAATATAAAAGAGAAAATAAAATAAAGCAACAATAAAATATTTGATGCATTTAATAACTTTTGATTTGTTAAATGACTAATAAACTATGCAAAGCATTAACTACTTTTTCTTTCCTAAATGTTAAATATTACATTAAATCAGAGGTTTCTTACATTATAGATTATCTTCCACACCTGAATAACTAAATATATATTTAGTATTTTACATTTTTTTTTACAAAATGTATTTTTTTAAAATGAATGTCTTTTTATTTTAATATTTATAACAACAAAAAACAACAATGCTGAATAATACTTCTAATTTATGACACTAGGTTGAGATACAATGTTTTCATATACAATTTTTTATTTTGAGAAAGTGCAGCATAGTTGAATTTTCAATTCTAATAGCAATAAAAAAAAATGCTCAATGACCTGGCATTTGATAAATAATAAAACAAGTCCAATTTTTCAATCTCGCAACATTTAAAATAATTCAAGTAAAACAGTCATTTAAATACAATACTTGTAAAAAGTATAGAGATTTGATGGTATTTCGAAGTTTATGTGAAGTTATCAGCAGAATGCTGATCGTTATAAATATTATTTCCAATTTTGAATATACGAGAATGATGTAAATTTTAACTATATACCTCATACTTATCCTTATTTGATATAGACTGATGTGTAATAAAGCTAAAAAATCAAAACATAAAATGAGCACAATAAAGAAATAAGTTATTGCAAGAACAATTTTTCTTCCAAAATTATAAAACTAAAAATGTATGCAAAATGCACAGATGTACAAATTTACTCACTTTGGACGTTCAAGCCATTTCAGAAGAAAATGACCAGGATAACTAATAGGTAAACATGAAACACCAAGTTGTGAAGCAACAGTTTCATATACAATACATAGAGTTAAAGGAATGCCTGACCTTGAAGCCAGAACCTACATAAAAAAAAATCAAAGAAAACTAAGAAGTTATAAGATTTAGAGTTAAATAAATGATCATTAGGTTGGGTTTTACAAACTTAAATAGAGTTACAATCTCTTATAAATAAAAAAAAGAAGTTTAATACATTTTGTACACATGCTTTTAAAGCAAATTCAGATAGAAAAACTTCAGGTTATCTGCATATTTGCAGAAAATATGAATATTTACTATTGTAGTTTTAATGACTTAAGACGGTTTTGAAAACAACCTAGTCCCATTTAATTTTAAGTTTAACCAGTCATTCAGTTGATAAAAAGATTCCCACAAGGCACAAGCTAAGTAGCTGTCAGCAGCCTTTTTTAAATACATAAAATATTGTTCTGGATTTCTATTTATATTACTAAATAAATCTCTATTGATTCTCAGCTAATAAATATAATCATTTATGTACCTTATCAATGTAATTGTTTTCTGGACAGGTAAAGATATCAGTACTTCCACAAAATTTCAACTTGTTAAATATAACTTCATTTATTGCCCTTAAAATTATTTTACAATGATGTGGATCCCAAACAGAATTTTGAAGAGTTTCACCTAAAAAATAAATAAAGCTTAAACAAAAATTAGAAATGAAATTTAAAAAAAATATGAGATTATTTACATCAAGTTAAAAGTTGAGAATAAGTATACTAATGTGCAACACCATGCAAATTAATTACAATAATATTGATAAATATTATTTATGGATATATTAAATTTTAAAAAGCCATCAATATCTACCTCTATGGTTTTTGAAAAAATTCAAAATACGAAATTATTATTTAAGAATTACACCATAGAGGTAGCAATCTTCAAAACAAATTATTAGTAACCATTTTTCAGCAACAACTTAAGATAATTTATGTTTATACTTTTTAAGTGTTTCCTTAAAAAAATCTTTGTTTAAGTTTTTTTTAACTTTTCCAAAAAAAAAAAAAAAAAAAAAAAAAAAAAAAAACAGCTTTATTAAATTATAATAATTTTTAGGTCATAAGCCTTAAGCAATAATTCAATATAATTATAAATAGATAACAACAATAATTCTAAAACAATGAAACAGGGATTAACAAATAGTTATAAGTATGTATTTTTGATGGGAATGGTTTTCCAATAGTTTTGTTTTCTAAACATTCTATACTACAAATAAATTTATTAAAATGGTTACAAATGCCAAAAAAATTTAGGTAAACAATTTCTTTATGCAATAAATGTCACATATCACTTAAGTATTTTATAAATGTATAACAGTTCATAATACAAAGAATTTATGTTTAGCTTGTAATTTTTTTTATTTATTAATGATTCATCTCAAAAGTTTTTTCTTATGTTGAACATCATATAGATTTTTAATATGAGCAAAATAGAACGCAATGTAATTCAAAATACTTAATACTCAATTTAATCATTTTTATAATATACTAGCTGTTACCCGCCCACTTCGCTGGGAATTTCATGATGTTTTATAAATTTTTACTGCTTATATATATGTATAAATTATTGATATCTGAGTCCTGCATTAAGAATTCGATTGTATTGAAAAATATACTTATACCTGTAACTGTCGCCTGTTGATAAAAAAAAAAGGGGCAGAACTCATGTAATTTGTGTTTTCTAAAAATCTCTAAAATTGAAGCATAGAATGATGTCTGCTCGGTCTGTTTTCACAAAACCAATTTTGTAGGGGAATTGCACAGTATGAAAGGAATCTTCTTAGCAAAATTTGAAGACTGTGCGTCCAATAAATTAAAAATGCAAAAAAAAAAATATCAATAACCCCCCTTGAACCCCCGCAACGCGGCCTAGGGGTTGATTTTCACAAAACACATTTTGTAGTGTATCTCTATCTTATGAGAGGAATCTGCTTACCAAATTTCAAACTGCGCGTCTAATAGTTTAAAAATAGAAATAATTATTTATATCTGCTCTTAACACCCCGCAACACCCCTTGGGGGTCAATTTTTCCCAAACCTGTTTTGTAGCGGATATTTACTCCATGAAAGAAATATTCCTACCAATTTTCAAGCAGGGAGGTGAAGTAGTTTAAAAACGAAAATATTTATCTAGTACGCCACTAAATTCCCCGCAACGCCATTTAGAGGTCTGTTTTCACAAAGCCTTCTTATAGCTGATCTCTACTCTATAAAAGAAATCTACTTATCAAATATAAAGACTGTGCGTCTAATAGTTTAAAAATGGAAATAATTATCTATAACGCCCCTTAAGTCCCGCAACGCCACTTGAGGGCAATTTTCACGAAACCCATTTTGTAGCGTATCTGTACCCTATGAGAGGAATCTACTTACTAAGTTTCAAGATTGTACATCTAATACCTTAAAAATCGGAATTTCTAACGCCCCTTAAACCCCCGCAAACAATTGCTGCTAATTTGAAATTACAAACAGACACTTCAATTTTATTTATTTGTATAGATATAGATTGGGATTATAATAACTTTTGTTTAAATGTGACTAAAAATGTAAATAAAAAAAAAGCAAGGATTGAAACTAACCGTAAAACTTATCAATTTTTTGTTTCTTGCATTGCTTTTTGCTTATGAAGCCTTGATTTATTATTTTTAAAAGTGCATCCGAAACAGCCGATGCTCTACTTAACTGAACAGTGAGATAACTATCATAAAAAAATTATGGCACATGTCAGCGTATTATCATGTGCGCGTAACACTATTATGTCTCATGAAGAGCATCGGTCGCCAGTAACCAAAACAACGACTTCATTAGCTCAGCTTGGCGTTCATCTTGGCATTCAGTTTCACGTTCACCTGTATAGTTTCCGTTCCCGTAAGAATACGGGATTAAAATATAGCCTATGTTACTCCCCGTTAATGTAGCTTTCCATTAGTGAAAGAATTTTTAAAATCGCACCAGCCGTTTTCGAGATTAGCCGGAACAAACAGACAGACAGACAAAAATTTTAAAAATTGTTTTTTTGTTATGAGTACCGTATATACTTTTAGTTCATTAAGTAAAAAGCTGCTAATTTGAAATTACAAACAGACACTTCAATTTTATTTATTTGTATAGATATACACAATCTAACAACAAGTATTTGGACACCAGTGACATGTGATAAAAGAGATAAACAAAATTTATTCATAATCAATAGGTAGAGCCTTCACCAGAGGCAATTACCTGTGGGGCATGCTTTCCACAAGTGTTTGAATGATTGACAGTGGTATTTCCTTCTATTCAGCTTGGAATAGACATGTAAGATCTTTGATTGATTTTGGATGGTCGTTGCACCCCTTAACTCAATGATCAAATTCATTCCAGAGGTTTTCTGTAGGATTCAAGAGTTGGCACTCTGGGCATGCAAGTCCAGTTGATTCACCTTATTGTCATCATACCAATCCATGGTGAATCTCACAACATGAAAAGTGGTGTTGTCATCTTGGAAGTAAGAATGATCCAAGCTGCAAAATTACTACAGCTTAGGAAGCACATTGTTCTGTAGAATAATGGAGTAGAAGTCAGCATTGAGCTTACCATGTATTGCGATCATCCTATTTCATACCATGAGAAAAATCCTCAGATCGTAATTCCACCTCTGTCAAACTTTATTATAGGCACAATGCATTCTAGATATTTTCCAGGCATATGCCAAACCTAGACTCAGTCATCCGGTAGAGATTGGACCTTGATTCATCACTCCAGAGAACCTGTTTTCATTCATTTACAGTTCAATTTTGAAGTGCCTTGCACCACCTCAACCGAGAAACACAGTTGGATTTTATAATCAAAAGATTCCTGACAGCAGCATAACCATGGAAATGAAGCAAATGAACTTCCTTGCAGATGGTATTTATCAAAACAACAGTCCTGGATGTTTGTTGGAAATCCTGGCGAATGTGGACTATCAGTTTTGTGCAGTTTTTCTGAATTTCTTTGAGCAGCATTTGTCAATCTCTACCTCTTAATTTCATGGGTCTGCCTTCCACATCTTAATCACAAAAACCACTGTCAATTCTGGAATGTTTAATTTACTAGATATATTTCTTAATGATTGGTCATTTCTATGATATCTGACAATTATACCTCAAAGTCAGACAGCTCTGAATTTCATGGCATCTTGCATGCCGCACATACCAATGCTGTTTCCTACATGATATTTAAGCAGAAGACATGACGTAGATTCGGACCGCAGATATCCTCATTAGCATGGATGTCCAAATACTGAAGGGTTATTTTTATAATAAGATATGAATAATTAGGATGCAATTCATGCACAACTATAAAGTAAGAGAGGTGTATATATATAATTTCACTGACACCAAAGGGGGGTACTAGCAGATATTTAATAGGTAGCAAATTATCTTTTAGTGATTCATAATTCACATGACTGTTATCTGTAGAAAATTAAGAAATCTCTTTAAATGAAACTCTTTATTTTATTTATTAGTATTAACATGGCATAAGATGAAAATGAAAAAATACTTCAAAAGACGTAATGATTGAACTGCCTCTAATTACTTCAGGTGACATACACAAAAGCCTTTTTTCAATTTTTTTTTTGGAAAAGAACATTTTACCACTTTCTATGCTAGTCATTGGCTGATAGTTGGTAGGATGTTGTTTAGTGACATCACTCCAGTAAAAGTTCTGACATGTGCCAATTACAATTACAATGAATAAAAAATGTTTCAGTCTAAAAAATATTTAATGCAAATGAAAGGTTGATTGAACTAAAAATCTTTAAATATATATATATATTAAAGTATTAAATATTTAGGCATGTATATTATTAGAATAAATAACAAAGTATGAAATTAATGACTGAATTTGCTTGAAATCATTGATTATATTAAATCTATAGTGAAACCAAAACTGTTCAAACATTTTTCAAAATTGCTGAGCTTTTCGGTTTCACATACTTATAGAAAATAGACTGCTTGATGAAATAAAAATATTTACAAATTACTTAAAAATAAATTTAGTATAGAATTGTGTTAAAATAAAAATATTTAACTATATTTAACACTTTCATTTTGAGGGATGAGGTAACTCATTTTCCAGGATCCACAAATAAATCATTATAGTGGGAATCGTTATTGATTGTAATTGATTATTATTTTTCAAAGTAAAATAAACAAGTTTTAAAGGAATTTGTGTTTTGTTTTAATTTTAGCATTGCAGAAAGCGGCACACAGATTGGGACAATGGTATGCCATTGCTGCAATGGAAGTGTTGTATCTAAAAAGTTTCATTAAACTTAAAATAAAAAAAAACACAACTATAAAAAAATTTTAAAAATAAAATGCCAAACTAATAAACTAACCACAGTTACTGTTCTAAGGATCAATAAATTATGAGCTTTATAACTAAAAGTTTGAAATTTGTTGCCTGAAATACAATTTCATATCTCATTCAGCTTGTGCTAGAAAAAAATGTTGCTTTGTGAGCTATAATTTTAGGGAACATTATTTGCATTCAAATTATAATAAATAATTAAAAACAAGCAAAAGAAAAGAGTGAGCATCCTTAAAAAGAACAATTATTATATTATTTTGTGAAAATGATGTTTTATAATCTAAAATTGCCCAAAAAGTAGATAGAAATATGACTGCTTTTGGAGCACATACGTTATTACAGTATGAGAAAATAAAATTGATACAAACTACAAAAAGAAAGATATGGAAGAGAAAAGAGTATAAAATTTACTGATGACGCAAGTCTTAAAATAATGTACTTCAAAACAAAAAAATATTATCTGAAGCAATCAAATTTTGGACTTAAAACTAAGAAAAAAGTTATTTCTTGATATACTGAAACGTCATTCGGTGAGAGAAAGAGCATATTGACTAAATAGGTGATCAATGGATGCAAATTATTTGGTCTAATAAAAGTAAAACATCTTTATTTGGAAGAAAAGGTAAAAAATATATGAAACAAAGAAAGGGGAAGAGTTGCATTAAGGTTATATTGAATCAAATGTCAAACATCCTTTTAGCATAAAGATATGATCATACATAACACATGATGTAGGCAGGTTATCGGTAACTGAGAGTACACTAAATGCAAGAAAGTATTCTGGAATCAAAACTGCTACTTTCTTTAATGGTTTATTTCCCAATAAAGCTTTATATATTTTCAACTGTATTTAGCTCTCTGCCACATAGTAAAGATATGTAAATAATTAATACTAAAGGAAATTAATTATTAGGCTAGCTGTGATACAGTCCTGAGATTAAACCTGTATAAAATTGGAACAATTTAAAAAATCTCATACCTATGCATCACCCATCATATAAAAGACAGTTAATGAAGGTTACAATTACAAACTGGTACAACAAAAATGCAAAGTATCTGCCAGCTCAATAAGATATTATTGCAATGTTGTAAACAAGATAAACAGGGTTGGCCGACCCTGTATTATTATGTAGCTTTTTTTAAATATTAAAGCACTTGAATCTAGCTTTCTTCAATATTAAATTTGCTTTTAAATGATATGCACTTGAATCTAGCTTTCTTCAATATTAAATTTGCTTTTAAATGATATAAGTCCTTTTACAGCATGAAACAATGAAGATTTTATATCTGCATACAAAATTGGAAAATATATAAAACACTTTAAAAAAAGTGTACAATTTTGCTCACTATGGTAACATAATTTTAAAGAAATATTCAATTACTACTTAATGACTAAATTAAAAAAATTTTCTCACAATTTTCGTTCACCATAACAGGTAGCTTTTGCTTGAGAAGTGGATGATTAGGACAAATCCTTTTTACTTCTTCTACTGCCATTTTTACAATTGCATTTATATTTTCACTTATTGAATTTGTACAATGTAAATCTGTAGGTTGGCACCACTGTGATAGTAAGCATGCTCCTATAACATACATACATACAACATCCTTTAAAATGAGTAAAAATAACATTCAATACCAATAACTTTAACACAATTTTTGGTGTTAAAGTTTCCAAATAATTTCTAAAATTAAATTTTTTGAAATCGATAGTAGAATTAACAAAGAATTTTGAATGCAGACAACCCAAAAGAATAAAACTGAAAACATTAGAAAACCTTAATCTGGCATTATTTTGTTTTATTAAGCAGATTTAATTATTAGATTACTAAAATCCCAACTGAAATATAATTTTAATGAAATGTCATTAAAAACAGCATAATGTATGATTTCATAAGAAAAATTATGATTAATTTGTTATATCATTCCTTTATTTTTTCCTTCTCTTATAAAATTCTTCTTTACCATAAATAATTCAAAAATGTGAACAAAATAAAATGTATAAAAGCTAATCAAATTAAGAACAATTTAAACTGAATTAAAAAATTACCAATGAAATGACTAGTAATATAGGAAAAATTATGCAAAAGATATCCTAACTATAAAGTAAATATAAATATTCAAATGAAATAAATAAGTATATAATATTTTTAAAGGAGAATATGAAGATTAAGTATATTATTACTTAATATAAACTAATAAAATGGTGATAAAAATATAGAACCAAATCACACTTCTCCATAACTTAACATGGGGGGGGGGGAATTACGGATTTTGGACAGAACTAGTTTGATATCACGGGGCAGGGCGCCAAACGCTGTTTGGCGTGATAAGGAATCACGCCAAGCAGCGCATGCCGTTGGAATGAAATTCAAGATGGCGGCCTAGCGGTAAGACTCCGTCAGGAAAATAATTTTCAAGAACTGTTTTTTGAAAAACATTAAAATCGATTTCAAATGAAGAATTTAGGAATAGATTGAGACTAACCAATATCAGTAAATAATTAATATCAATATTATTTAAAAAAACATATTTTCTAATAGTAATATTATGTAATATAATGTTATAGAAATTATTATATATATAATATTCATATAATACTAAATAGTAATAATTATTAGATATTCATACACGGTATTACTTTTTATTTTATATAATAACAATCCCGTAATATAGTTTAATAGATTTTATAAAAAAGAATAATCATCCTATTGTAATATAAATAAGAATCGTGCAGATATAAGAATACTCATTTAACATAATTATAAAAAACAACAAAAATAATAATCGTAAATAAATAACATAATAATAAATAAATAACACAATACTTAGAAATAAATAAATAAAAATATAACACATATGTAATAATAATTATAAAATAGCAATTATTACAAATAACGTATATTATATGATTATTACGCATTCTAATAATTTTTTTTATATTATTAATAAAATAATTACATAATATATATTAAAATTGATGATGAATAGCAACTAAAAAGTACTGAAAGCTTGCTATGTTCCAAAAACTGCAAATTTCTTCAACGAATTTCATCGAACAAGAAACGAAAAAAAAAACATTTTTAAAAAGTAAAATAAATTGAAAATAAACGATTTATAAGAATAATTAATAATATAACACTCATTCTTTTAAAAAATATATCATAGTTCTCACCAATGATATTAGAAATATCCATATTCAAAAATAGCATTAAATAAAACAGAAGACTGAAATGTAATTTGAATCCGGATTGCAATGAAAATGGTTAAATTGCAAAAGAAATAGGAAAAAAATCGTCTGAAATTAATAGGATTACCGCGGGAACAGAACCAATAAAAATTATTTCTAATGTACGTTATCTCCATGGCAACCACATCGCCAGACGATAAAAATATCAAGGTAACCATATTGTAATGTTATCGCCCATCTTGGCGAACATAAACAACAACTTGGCGCGATGCCCCGTGATATCAAACTAGCAGGAAATTTTCAAAGCAGTACATCATAAAAAAAAATTAAGACATCTTATTAGAATGATTTTAGTTTAATACTAAAGAATAATAAAACACATTCCCGATTGAAAACACAATTATTAAAAAAAATCTTTAGTTGGTAAACTTATGAAAAAAATCGCTATTTTTCAAAGAAAGTAGTAAAGATATTGTCATACCTTTTAGTAATGAAATATGGCTTTCATCCTTAGATAAGAAATCTTGCCAAATATGTTCCAAATAAGTATGACGCATATATTTCAAGGCTCTTCTTGCATAATATTTCAGAGTAAGACTTTGATAACTAAAACATAAATATATAGTTGTATAAAATAATTCTAAAGAAAGTTTTTATTGTGTTGATTTTTTTTTATCCAATTTTTTTTAATTTGCACTGTTTATTTTGAAAAATAAAACAATCAATTACACTAAAACTAATATATTTGAATTAAAATAATCCTCAATTCCAAATAAACTTCAGAAATATTTTAAATTTATAGAAGACTAAATTTAAGAATGTCTTTTCTTTCTATTTACTAAAATTTTCTGAAGAAATTTTTTAACATTTTACATTAAAACTTTCTTTTTCTGTTTACTATACACAGCAATTGCTTTCATTGATTACAAAATAAGAGTTATCTAATGCACAACACAATAAATACTTATAAAATCTATTCGGTTAAAGTGTAGTATGGGGGTGGTAGCCTTGGTGATTTCAATTTCTTTTGGCGACAAAAATCGTCACCAACCTACTTTACTAAGCAATAAATGTCCAGTAACCAGAATGAATTAGTTATCTCACCATAATATCTATATCAAAATCGCCAAATCCAAAAAAAAATCGCTAAATCCAAATCCCCCCTATACTACACTTGAGCCATCTATTCTTTTTAAAATTCTTTTCATAAAATTGCATTACAGTTGAAAATTTATCTCCATTTTATATTAGCTGTTATAACTTTAATGTGACACAAAATTATACAACAGCCAAACTATAAAAAATACAATTTAAGCTTATGATAATAAAACATCAACTGATGGCAATAGTTATAGCAATTAATGAAACTAGAAAAATGTTACAAATTAATAATTATATTATTACTTAAAAATTCTGAAGAATACCATACCGATCTGAATCAGACATGATCCGCCACAACTCATCAATAATTATTTGAACTGATAAAGGATGATCCACACAAACATTCGTGAAGTTTGAGAACTGATCATTTGAGACATGGTCAGTGTAATAAAATTCAATATACATTTCTTGCAGTTTTTTAAGAATAGATATTCTACAATTATGTCTCACTTGAAGTTCATATCTCCAGTCAATGTTATTAGAATCATATAGTGAAGCCGACAGAGGGTATCTATATCCAAAAAACAAATATAATAAAAAATTCATAATATTTTATTCATGAAACAAACTATAATAACAATGGAATTGTGAATATAAAATAAAAATGGCAGTAAAAAACATTTATCATGCATTTACTATGAAAATAATATCAAGAATAAAACTTTGCCATGAGATTGCTTATTTAATTACAATTTAGTTTTCCTTCAAATTTATGAAAAATTTACATTGCACCCCACAAATGTAAATTCAAACTTAAACAATAACGTAAACAAAAAATTATGTAGCTGACAATTTGTAAAAATATGTTATACACATTGAAAAATAGTATAATTGAAAAAGTTACAAATTGTTGTTTAAAATATAGGAGTGTATGGTATGTAGGATGAAAGATCACAGAAATGATACTGTACATTAAATATTTAAGAAAATACTTAACTATTCGTTGAAGTGATAATGTTTATACACAAGTGTAATAAATTTATAGAAAATTTCTTTTTCTGTTGTGATTAAAGTTTCGAGGTAAAAGAAGCTTAGATGTCTAAAATATCAGCAAATCTGTGTCCTTTTAAGATTCATTTGGGTACAGTAAACGGAAAATATAGTGGCACAAGATCAGGTGAATATATAAGGTGCAATGACTCAAAACTGCATGAGGAACAGTTTCACATTCAGTAATGTAAGGTTGTGCTTTATCATGCAAAGAAATCATTAACATGGTCTAATAGCAGTGAATTCCAATCATGCTTAATGACTATGAGGTAACAGATGTTAGAGAATTTGCTAGCAAAAATCTCCACTGACTTTTTTGGTCTTCTCATATAAATTGTTTAATGGATTATTCCCTGTGCATTTACAAAGGGAATCAGCATTGTCTCAATTTTAAGTGAAAATTTTCCAGTGTCGACAATGAGGATCTGCATTGTTTTGTTTTAGGATCTCAATGAAAATTACAGGTTTCATGTCTCGCAATGATTGACTGCAAAAACATGGTATCATTATGTGTCATATCAATATCATCTCTAAATGCTACTGTATGCGAGTTTTCATTCATCACTTAAGTGATATACAGGTGAAATCTCACACAAAGTTTGTGTTTATTGTTATCCTTTTTACAATGGTTCAAATGATTTCCAAAAAAAGATTTTATTTTCTCTTCCATCACAATTTGAATGAATAGCATCAGATAACAAGAACTACCAAACTTTGAAAAATATAGCTACTCTCTTTTTGCTACCAGTCTCCTACATTAATATTCCTCAATATTTTCATCATCACAGAAGCCTGTAAATCACAAGTATACAGTGATGTAACAAACACCTCCATATAACGAGGGGCCCAAAGACTGACTGATGTACATATGGTTTTGTAATCCTTTGTAAAATAAGGCTTGGAGCCCAAAACCTTTGCAGAGGGGCCCAAATATACTTTGTTACACTACTGCTAGTATACTATTTTTTTAGACACAACTTCATTTCATATCAATTCATAGGTTTCCATTCTAGTTTTACTGAAATTGCAACAGCTACATTCTCTGCTCTACTCACTCATTAAACCCACCATTTATTAAATTTTTTCTGAGAAAGTTTGAAAAACAAGCACATATGTTTCAAAATATAGAGAATAACTTAATGCAAGTTTACTAGTGTATTAGGGCCTTTACATTAGTGAAAAATGTGGCAATTACCTTAATTTGCTGGCAATACCTAGTACAAATTAATTACAATTAGTTCCCAATTTAACTAATGAGCAACACATTAAAGAAATATATTAAAAAAATTCCTTTCAGGTATTAGAAAAGTTTAAAAAGAATTCTGATGCATTTGGCCCTCCAGATTTACACATGTATTCCTATATGTTATTCATACAAGTACTCAAATATATATAATGGGCCTTAAGTAATAAATAACATATAGTTGCAATCACATAGGTATTTATTCTTTTTATATATCATGAGATTAGTTATACAGAATTAAAGAAAGCTTGGTACTTACTTAAATCATCACAGCCAAATTTGCGCTAAACAAATCATATCATGATAGTAAAAGAAAACAAAAAAATCAGATTCTTACATGTTTTATCTTTTTAAAATAATTAGTCAGATATTCATGGAAATTGGCACAATTTGCATACCACCAATTTGGTTGTGATGACATTAATATAAAACTATCTATATTTATCTTAAAAAGAAAATTTGAAAGTTTATTAATGCTATTTAAACCAGTTTTAGAAAACTAATTATAAAAGTGAAGAAATAATTCATTTCACAATTATTTTCCTTTCTTCCAGAATACAAAATTATTCTTCAAATACTGGTTTAAAAATAATTATATATTTAATGTATATGAATTTTATCATAATTAATTCTTCAGCAAATCATCTCACAAACTTATGCATACTGTATTGCGTTTACCTAGATTTGACAGATCCCCCCAAGCAAAATTGAGTAATCAATAAACCAACCAAACAGAAGCACAATATCTGATGTGCTATAGGAAAATTTTGACATTTATTGCAAAAAGAAAAATTGTTTGAAGGAATAATAATATATTGGGTAAAATACTTCTGAATTTCTTTCAGATAGATCCCAGTTGACCAAACTAATTTCATTACAAAATGAAACATTGTCAATTTTCGGTAACCCTTATCCCAGAGGGAAAATGTAACTTTACTGGAGATCAGTTTTATACCAATGATTTTCATTGTTTTGTGGGAAATGGATTTTATAATACCATGAATAAATTTTTCTATTAGCTATTTTATGAAATGAAAAAGGTAAGGAAACAACACTGCAGTCACAAATGTATATAGATTTCACATTGCATCCTAAAATAAATATTTAAAAATTGTGGTAAAAAAAAAAAAAGAGTTTGCATTAGCACAAGTATACAAATCATGATTTTGAAGGTGATTCTAAAAGAGTTAGTGAGAATGCTCACTTATAAAAACAAACATTTCAGAACAAACAAATTGGTTCTATTTCTTTTCAGATATGTAATTGATTATGATGAAATTAAATTGACATTCTTATCATTTTAACTAAATCTACCATTTTTCTATTTATTATAAATTAGTTCTGTTGTGCATTAATTTATATTGATTACAGGAACCATAATTTGGTGACTGTTTTTATAAAGTGTCCCTAAATGTGAACATTGGAGATATTTTATCTGAGAAGAAACATTCACTACAAACTTAATAATAGAACAGAATCTGGGATGTTTTTTACATATTGCTATGTGTTTGGTTTCAAGGCCCCTAAAACCAATAAGTACCTATTCAGTAATTATTTACAGCCCTTCACTTATTGTGTTATTTCATGCTTCCAAATCATTCGGTTTTGCCTTGCAACAGCATTATGTCTAAAGAACATGTTGTTTTAATGACTTGACAACAATTTTTGGCATAAAAAAATCAGTGGATTTAACTATGCCTTCACCTTTAATTTGAACCACCAAATTTAATTTTAAAAGAAAAACGCTTGTGTCACATCATCCCTCAACTGGCAACTTTTTCTATATTGGCAAATATTTTCCTGGTAAACTTCAGAAGTTTAAATCACTTCCAGTCACCAATCAAAGGGAATTACCATTACAAAGTAATGACACAGCTTTTCCAAAAGGGAAAGCAAGAAAGAGAAATTAAAAGTTTAACTTCAGAAAACTCAAAATTGGCATGTACAAATAAACACACACATTTCAGTTTTTAAAAATGTTCCTTAAATCGATCCTTATAATGTTTTAAATCAATTTAGCAAATTTCCCTAGCAATTAAATTAATTGTTAATAATTTAGAAAAGCACACCATTAATTATAAAAATAATTCCTGATTTCTTATAAAACACACACTTATATACACGTTGAATTCATGAAAGATTAATTACATTTGGAGAAATTTGCTTCGCCACAGTTTATTACTCTTTCCAACTATGTTGAAATTTTGTGACACACAATTTAGTCTACATATATCAACATAAGACAGCGCATCACAAAATAAAATACGTTCAATTATTTCAGAAGGTAATTGATCTAAGTGAACATAATTATGATCCATTCTTCCAGTAGAAAGGAGTTTCACTATTTTTGACAGTTTTCTGCGATTTTAAAAAGAAATATTTTTAAAAATTTCATTTCATCTTTCTTTTGCAAATGACAGAAGATCTTTGAGCAAAAGTAAACCACACAAATTTACGCAATAAATATTTGTATTTGTAGAACTCTTAACTACAACTGTGGAAAATTTTTAGCAAAAAATTGACATGACAATTTTATTATAAGAACAAATTTCAGGAGAATCACAAAAAATTTGAAATTTATATCGATAAAATTTAAAAATATATAAATCAATAATTAAATTATTTAACAATAAAATTACCATAAATAAATTTCATTTTTTATTATATTCTCATTTTGTTCAGGTATGAAACAACTAAATTCTCTAATGTAATTTATTTTGAAAGCTAGTTCATAATTTCTTTACCGGGATTCGTAAAATATTGAGATTTTAATCGGTATATTTAAGTTAATAAATTTTGAATATTGATTACTATTTAATAAAATGAAACTTGTTAGATTTTTGATGAAACTTAGTCACGAAACTGTGACTATTGAATTGAAGAATGGCACTCAAATATCCGGCACGATCACCGGCGTAGATGTTGCAATGAATACCCATTTGAAATCTGTGAAGTTGACGCTAAAAAACAGAGATCCTGTCCAGTTAGAAACCATTAGTATCCGAGGAAACAATATTCGTTACTATATTCTACCTGACAGTCTTCCATTGGAGACCTTATTAGTGGATGATACTCCAAAAGCTAAAGCAAAGAAGAAAGAAGCAGCCGTGGGAAGAGGTAGAGGCCGTGGCCGTGGCAGAGCTCGTGGTCGTGGAAGAGGCAGAGGCAGACGATAAATTTATTTCATATATTTTTTCATCACCATTCATTTACCAATTAGCATTGTTTTGTACTGAAAATGTACATTCAACCAGTAAAACATTTCAGTATGTGATGTTTTCATCTGTAAACAATGTTATTACTGTTTCAGTATCTATATATTTTAAACATATTTGTAATTCTGCTGCAATTTTTTTTCCCATATTGATAAATTTTTATTTATATAAAAAAACTGCCAAAAATATTTTCCTTCATTTATGTAATATGTTGTGTATGTTCTATTAAATCGTAATACATTGATATTTTCATCTTTAAATATTTGAAGATTTGTATTCGTCTATTTTACCACCTAGCAAACCCACTTAATAAGATAATAAATTGCCAATAAATACGTACATATATTATCTTTTTAAATAATAAGTGATAAAAAAATTTAAATGTTTGCATTGTTATGCCTCTTGTTAAGTAATAAAAAAGTAATGTTTTGATTGAACATCAATTGAAAAACTTATAAATTCCTACACAGTTGAATTTTAGTACATAATTTTCTCTTTTGTCTAAAAGTATTGAAGCAAGTGATTATGCATTGTAAAAAAGTAACATTTTTTGTTTTATTAATTAAACTTTGAATCTAAAATACTCCTAATAAAACAATATTGATGGTTGGTTTTTTTTTTAGAGAAAAAGTTTCTGGTTAAGAATTTTTGTTATCAAGAAATATTCACAAAAAATGTGTCAAATTTTTATCTTGTGGAGAAAATACAACTTGAAGTGTATAAAGCTATTCATATTTGTTTCTATGAGTCATTCACTCAGCACAATCTAAAACATTATAAAACTGATAAAGCATCCTATAATTAGAGTAAATGAACTTACCTTACTGAGATTAAATTTGTAGCAATTAATCATAATTTTGTGACCCTAATTATATTGTCTTATTTTACTGTGGATAAGCTAGGTTAACATGTTTAGTATACATCTTCTTTAATATAAATGTTTACTGTATTTTCTTTTTGTTTAATGGAGTAATTTTTTGTGTGTGTGTAAACACTATTGCCGTCAATTTAAGATTTGATAAAAGCTACTGAATTTAAAATTTTTGTACCATTACTAACAAAGTTAAAAAGCAATTAAAACTTGAATTGCTTAGAAAGATGGTCAAGTTATGCAATTGATTATTATAACTCTTTTTAAAATATTGTATTTATATAGATAATACTACTCATCTCACTAAAGTCCTGTTAATGTTCTGGAATCCATAAAAACAAAATTGTCAAATTTTTGTTGTCTTGTACATGTTTATTTCACATTAAAGGCTTGTATATTAGCCTATTAATCATTTTTGCAAAATAAACTTGCCAAATGCTGTAATGCACATTAACCTATAATAAAAATAACATTCCTGTAAAAGTCCAAACACAATAACCTTGTTGATAAGTTGAACAGATTCCTCAAACTTTTCACCAATTTACTTTTTGATTGGCTAATATGCAAGTATAGAAAATTTTAAGAGAATTACATTTTATTAAAAGTTTTTGAAACTGCAGTGTAAAAGTATTAAGGCTTGAAATTTTTTGAACTCGATTCTTAGAAAAATTTGATTATGAAGAAGATACTACATACTAATTCAAGTAGGTTTGGGAAAACAAAAATATTAAATTGTTTTAAATCTTTACAAGAAATCTAAAAGTATAAATATAATTTAATTCAGTTTAAGGTCTAGCATTCTTTTATATTATTTTACATGTATCAGTTGATAATTTTATTTAAATATAAATTTATTTTGTGATATAAGGGTTAAAAAAAGTTTGTGTGAGATTCTTAACATACCTGATATTAATCAGTTAAACTATTTTTTAATATCTGTAATAGATATCCATTACAATTTATATTATTAGTTGATAAATCATGATTTCAGGCTTATATAAATATAGACATCTGTTTTTTAAAACAAATACATAATTTCTATATGCATGTTTATTTATAAAACATTTATGCACCTTTTTTTTTGTAGGTTCTTACTTGTCAAATCCTGTATAAAAACAAGTAAACTGATTATTTTTCAAAATTTCTTCAATTTTAATTTAAATTATTTCTAATTTGTCAATCCTAAAAAAATATTTTTCTCCATAAAAGTTCTTTCCTTGTTTTTTAATTCTAAGATCTTAATTGTTAATACAAGTGTAACACATAATCAGTTTGATGAAAAAGTAACAAAATAAAATATCTAAATTTCTTTTAGGAAATTTAGTATGATATAGAAAGTATGTTGTATTTTCGACATATATACAACATACTTTCTATACCAATTATATACAATTGGTTCCATGAATGTTTAAAAGTATATAGAGGAATATAAAAAATTTGCACCAAATCTGTATTTTAAAATATTTATCTATATGTGTAACATTGATTTCTAAGTGAAAAGTCTGTGGATATTTTTGTACCATTGTTGTAATCTTAATTTTATCCTTACTTTTCATAATTGGAGCAAAATTTTTTCATTATCAACAAAAATATTTACAAAGTTGAATTTTTGAAAATGTACTAAAAGTTGAGGGTTGCTTTTAAATGTTAAACAAGTTATAATATATTTATGCAGATTGATGACATTATCTCTTCTATTTGTACTTTTTATTTAGAATGTGGAATTCATTCTAGATCTACAGGACATTCCAAAAATAGCATAATTATTAAAAGCACATAAGAGAATGATGCTAACTTTATTGGTATATTTTCTGAATTACAAAAACTGAATTATTAAATGTGTACGAAAACAAAAATCAATAGTTCAATTTTAAAATGTTCTTGTATGTTGTACCTGAAGCCTAAATAAAACTAGTGTGCTATCTAAAAAAGCAGATCTCAAAAAGTTTTGGAACAGCAAACATAACTTTTTATAAAAATAAATATATATAATTTGCTGAGCCTTTTTTTAATTTTCTGATTTCATTCAACCTTTTGGACATGGATTTCTCATCTTTACAAAAATCCCCTTCTATTTTCATGTGAATCTTTCTTTAAGCTCATTTTTGTTGGAAGTTTTACCATTAATTCTGTTTTTCAAGTGTGCTTGATAGTAAGGTGACCAATTTTTTTGTAATGAAAAGGAGGACGAAAATTTTTTTTAAAATTACATAAAATATATGAAACATTTTATTAATTCAAACAAAAATACACCAATTACACTTGTATCCCTTTTAATTATTGACTTAAATGAGTATTTTTCCATTGAATTATTTTGTCTTTTTTGTCAATTTATCATTTTCTAATACATCAAACTTTGGAACAAGAAATATCCTCATATTGAACTCTACAGTTAAAGTATCAACATTCAATCTTAATTTCTCACTTGTCCAAAAATAATTACCAATTGAAAAAGTTCTTCCAACCACTGCATTAGTTCAAGGGAAAGAAGTAAAGTCAACAACTAAATTTTCATCTGGAATGAGTTCATTTTTGAAATGGTTGCATATTTCCACCCATCTTTTTTCAATTTCAACATGCTGATTTTCCTATTGTCCAATTTTTCTATATCTGCCTAACTTATGATGAAGTCAAAAAACACCATTGATAAATGTTATTTCCTGTGATATTTGTTTCAATCGATTCTTTGACATATTTTGCACGTTTGGTAAAAATTATGCGCTTTTTTTGGTAAACTTTTCCGTTATACCTGGATTCTTCTTTTAAGTTTGACAATTCTCTTATTATAAAAGCAATAAATTTTTCTTAAAATCGTGATTTTTACTGAAGAACAAAATAAGACTAACTTCTATACCTGAAATATGTTTACCATAAATCTTGAATCATTTTGTGGAAAATAGATGCCTAATTATGCACAAAATACATTCATATCTCCGATAATTCACATGACACGTAACGTTTTGGTCTGGTATCTCTGAATACAGAGATTACCAGATTAGTTTTAAAATATAGAAAAAGAGGACAATTTTTGAGGAAGGTCAGAACCTACAAAAGAAGGAACAGTCCTCCCTAAAGGAGGATGGTTGGTCACCTTATTGATAGGACTAAGATCTGGACTCTGTGCATGTATTCTGATATGTGGACATTTTTTAGAGTATTATTCTTTTGGGTGATCCTGATTAAGTATGAAATTTTATATGCCTGTTTTTTGAACACTGTTTCAATAAACAAATTTGTCCATGTCTCCATCACTGGCAGCACTTGTACATACACAACCATCTGAATACATCGGCCATATTTCACTGGAGTAATATTTCTCATTTTCAGTTTAGTGTTAAATCTCTGCCATATCATTTGCTTTGCATCACTTCCAAAAATATTGTACCGGTTCTCATCTACACAATTTTCAGAAATGTGTAAAAATGAACAGAATGTAGGTTTTAGTGAACGGTAATCAAGTCTCAATTTATTTTGCCAATGAATTCCCCTCCCCCCTAGATACGTGTCTGTGAAAACTAACACATTTCCAATATTGATTTTACAGTACTGGTTTTAGGATTGCAAATATTCCTAATGGTCCATCATTCTGCTAAAATAACTTGGATGACAAGCACAGGGCTTGTTTTTTACACTTGTGTTTTTTTTTATTTCAAAATGTTATGTGAACTATAGATTTACTAAAATTTAATATTTTAATCTATTTTCCTCACAATTTTTCCTTCATTCTAATGAATTTTTTTAATGTCAACTGAAGTTTCAAAAGTTTTTTTGATTCATGCTAGAAGTGTATAGTCTTAAACACCAAACTTTGAGCTTCAAATCAAACAAATGAAGTGAGAAATGTTTTTAGGCAATTAATTGACATTTTGTTCAGAACACAAGTTGTATAATTATTAAGTGTCTTAAGTTAATTTTGAGTTTTTTGTCTTATTCAATTATCATTTATGCCATGTGAGAAAAATATGTTAAAATTAAAAGGTTAATTTTCCTGTACAAAAATATTTAAAATTTTTTGTCCCTATACCTTAACACTGTGGAAGCACATAAAAATATTTTCCAGACCAACTTGAATAAAATTAAAAAGATCATAACTTCAAATTTGATAATTAAAATAAATTTTAAAAAAACAATCTTATGCTAAAAAATTTCATTCCTCATCATCGCTTATTATAGTTGCTTTGAACAAACAATTTTTGATAGAGTAAATTATTCAGATTCGATTTAATTTCTTATCTTTTCTTCCTGTTTTTGACCGACTAAATAGTAGACTCATTTAAATTAAAATACCTACCAATATCAGCTATGCATTCCTAATTTTTATTTTGATCTGAAATTTCTTTGTATGAAGAGATATAAATTTCCTTTTATAAAGATGTCCTTTTCCAACAGCATTATGTCTGAAAACTTTAAAATCAATTAGTATTACATCATTTACATAAGTAGAATGTGAAAAGAAAAGAACTCTTCATTACATTGTTAAAAATATAAAGCGCTTTTTCACAGTTGAAGTAAGCAGAATGATGGAAAAAAATTCTACTTTTTTTTCATCAGAATAAAGAGCCCCCCTCCCCCATAATAAAAGACTACAGTTTAGCAGAAAAAATGAGTAAGTTTTTATTAACAGCACACTAAAAGCAACAGGAAGGGTATTGGTGATGCAATTTTAAACTGTGGTTAAGTGATGAGGACAACACTTGAGCTGGCATCCCACTCTCTTTACTTCTATGCCAACATGAGGGTTTCAATACATGGACAGATTTAGTGTGCATTAGCTCTCTACATGGTGGGTTTTCAGAGGCATTAAGATTTAACAAAGTTGGCCTTTAGAAAAAATGAGACAAGCTTTTCTTTGACTGCACTCTAGAGTTACAGTGTAATATCACCCAAAACATATACAAACACTGATACTGCTTCAAAGAAAAATTGATTTGACAACGAATTTAGTACAAATATACATAAGTGTACTATAGAATTGTATTGTAGGAAAAATTCCTAAACAGCATTGCTGGAAATTTACCTGCTTTTATATGTTAGTTCCAATCACAATTGATTGTTTAGATATTTTCAAATAAGGTGCATGAAGATGCCAACATTTTTAAGGGCTTCATGGAAATGTCTTTAATTGCTTGTAAGTTTTGTGAGATTATTTTTGATGTTATTTGTGTTATGTAAATTGCACTGGCATGCTGTTGGTTAAATTGAAACTGGGTAGTAAAAGATGGATGATTCAATAATTTCTCGATAATGGAAACAAGTCAGACAATTATTTGAGAGTTATCCCCCCCCTTGATATATTGCTGTAGCAGCCCAGGTAAATTAATAAGATAGTGGTACCACATATCTGATCACTGTAGTTGCCAGCAGACTGGCACAGCCTAGTGCTCAGCAATGAATACCGCTTCAGTTTTGGAAGGGATTAGAGATCTTAGCCTTGGTTTTTTAGTGGCATATAATCTTTCCTATAGAGTGGAGAGATATTTCTTTCAATAGAAGATCGCCTCTTGTTATGTGATGCAGAACTTTCACAAATATGTTGATGACATCCTGTAGCCAATTATGTACCTCTTCATGGGGAAATTTTCCAAGTTAATGCAAGGCTACATAGGTCTTGTATATCTCTTGATTACTTCCTTGCTGTTGATACTCTTCCATGACCAGCAAGGACACCAAACCTTTAATATGTAGGAGAGATGGTAGGCTCCAGATTTAAGTCTCCCAAAATATCAGTCTCTAGTAACAATTGATGAATGACTGGTAGAGAATATCACAAGAAACAATTAAGAATCTCTCTCTTAACATCGATGTTTGCATTTACTACCAAAAGGATTTCACTAATATTGTTACATTTTAATATTTAATGTGTAATTGTTAGCGATTAATGGGTCCTCAGATTAGCATTTTTTTATCCTTTCATTATCTGTGTGTATGAGCTTACAGATGTTTTAATTTCAATAAAAAAAAGTCCCTTTCTAATGGTACTTTTTTTCTTTCAAAGTCGTATTTTATTAGAATTAATTGAATTTACCAATTCTGAAATATAGATGAAAATTTTAAAGATTCTAAAAAAAATATGAAAATGTGGGGGTAAGTATCCCAATAAATATACATGAAGAAAAAAATTCTTTTAATACAACATACATTGTTAGCAAAAATTCTTGTAAAATATTATTAACTCATATATCCAATCACAAATCCAATATTAAAGGATTAACTTAAAAAATGAAGTTTATAAAAAGTTATTGGACTACTGGTATATTTATCAATTGTTATGCATAAAATATGAGTCTTAAAAACATTTTAGTTTTTGTTCTTATTATGTTGAATGTTATACCTATTTCCTTGTTTATATAATTATTAAAAGTAATAGATATTATCAAAATTATATATTGGGATTTCATAATTTTAAGATAATTTTCATTACATTATTCTAAAATATTATGTGTTCTTTTTTCTTAAGAAAAATCAACAGAAGTGGTAAGTGCTCTGTTTATAATTGAATTTGATACAAAATATGGCACATGTATATGTCGGTTGTCAAAAATCATGCTGTGAAAATTTCCTGATGACTAATCAAAAGAAGAAATACTAGAAATTGTATCTCTGAATGCTTTTCTTGTAACATTTGCTTTTAAAGCTTATATTTGTATCAATGTAATACTAGTAATTTTTCCCTTCATTAACACTAGAATATTTGACAGTGACCTCTCGACACTTAGGTGTTAAAATTCCTGTATCTCATAAATTTTGATATCAGTTTCTTTCTGTGATGTATCTATTTATAAGGATATTACATGTGATTTGCTCATTTCATAAATTTTAATGAGGCAATTCTCCTAATGTCTGAGGGAATCAATCCATTTTATGACTAAATAAATGAAATCCTTTTATTTTTTTGTAATTTAGAGGTTTAATATTTTATCGGATTTTTTTTTTGTGCATACTTTATTTTCTTTATTGCTAAGAAAATGGCTATTTCTGTTCACTTGATGAAAGAATTCCCTGATGCTCGTGAAATTCTTTTGAATTATTTAACTGTTCATTTCACTTCAATTTGTATCAGTCTTTTGTTTTTTCATTATAACAAAGCAACCAAGTTCTCTGTTTTCAGTAAAAAAAAAGTCTTAACTTCACATCAGATGAAGTAGCTGCTCCTTTACAAGCTTTTAGAAAATAAATGATGGTGTTGAATTATTTGAAAGTGAAAAGGAAAGAAAAGAAATTGAGGAAATAATTTCATTGCTAAATGCTGCATTTGATAAAGATGGAAGATAAACTTGCACCAGATGGTGCACAATGGAAAATGTGTGTATGTGTAAATAAGAAAAGTTGTTAGAAATATACAAAGTAAAATGCCATTTTTCAAGTACAACTACTTATGGCAAAATTTTTGTAAAAACTTAAAGGCTAATATTGGTAAGCCGAAAATATAAGGTATAGCTAATATTTGTAAATAATAAAATTTTGCAACAAATAGAATGCCTAGAAACAAAGGCAAGATATGTACTTAAAACTGATAAATCGATAACTTCAATAGAAGAGCTCCTTATCTTTTTTAATTGTACATGTTTGAGGTGTAAGTAGTGCAAAGAAAATCAATATTCATTCTTCATGGTTTAACTAGAGGAGGTTTGAATTTTCTGCTCAAAACTTTGGGAAGAAATAATTTTGTCAAATTCTACAATTCAAATTTTTGTCAAAAAGAATAATATTTATATTTGGTACAATTTTCTTGAAAACTTCTGCCTGTTTTAAGCCTAAAGAAAAATATTACAATGTTTAAGCAGTTATTTCCAAGTAAAACTTTCACTTGTATACAATTCCCACCTTCAAAACCAGAAGAATATGGGCAAAAGTTTTGGCTTGTTGTAAATCTTAAAATGAAATACTTGTTGAATGTTTCTCATTATTAAGGCAAAAGTAAAGAATATGCAATATACGTACCAGCCAACTTTTGAAAATAACAAAGCATAAAAGTACACATGATTCAAAGAAACTCATACAGTAAGGTAAATTTATAAATGCAGGTATATAGTTACATACAAAAAAGTAATGAGTTTACAATAAAGATTATTCTATAAAAAATACAATAAAATAACTCAATTTTTAGATTATATTTATATTTAAAAAAAATCACTATATATACAGAGTTACTGACCAAATTAGAAGTTGATGTCTAGACTACGGCCAAGCAATAACCACTGAGTACAAGAAGCTTTAAAATTTGTTGACTTCTTTATTGTGCAAATTTTGAAAGCTTTATTAGATAGAATATATCTACGAACATATCATCATCTTTAAAGAAGTAGTACCTTTGCCAAATATAGTAAATGACATAATCAAACAATAATTAAGTTGTTTTTCTCTTTAAGTATGTTACAACTCATAGCAACAAGTATTATTTTAGTTATGAACAGATTACTGCCAAAATCACACATTTGGCAAAATATGAAAACTTTTTTGGATCAGCCATTAAAAACAAGAACCTTTGAAAGAAGTGTGTAACAAAATTTTGTTAAAAACAGTATAACTTTTAAGAATTGCATAGTATGTAAGAAAATGGTTTATGAAAAAAACTGAGCAAAAATTAAATGCGCTTGTAAAACACATAACTCAGAAAATTAGTTTGAAAATATTTCATGAATATTTGCTTTTGTTGGATATTTTTTCAATTACTTAAAATCGTAGTTTTAAAACTTCTTTTTGTAATTGTAAAAAAAAAAGGTATTCTTAAAAATAAATTTTAACATTTTAGTACATATATCTGTACATTGTCTATCATTATCCCTTCTAAAATAGCCAGGGATCAAAGAAGCTCTGGCAGATAGTCTATACATAAAAAAAGGTAGAGTATTGTACTGTTAAATAATCTAGCGTAAATGTTGTTAAAGATAAACCAATTTTCTAAAAGTATATTTTTAAGTTACACAGATTTCTTAGATGATGAACTTAGATATCACCAAAGTAATACATTAACAATATAAGTTCAAAAAATTGATTCATTACAAAGTAATTTCAATCTCATTTCTGAAGGTAAAATATTTACTTTTTTAGTATGTATGAAAAAATTTAAGGATATTTCAAGATGAAATATCAAGAAATCTTTACATTTGTTCAATGTTTCTTAGTAATTAATAACAAAGAAAATTTCCATATAGAAATTTTTTATGGTAAAAATAAAAGAAATAATAATAAATAAATAAAAACTAAAAAAAGTTTATTCAAAATAAAATTATGTACAAAAAAGTTTACATACATGAAGATTAAACTTTATAATGAAATAAATACATGATATATTAAATAGACAATGAACTGTCATTTTAATTATTTTTTCTTAATACTATGTGCAGACATCATACCCCTCTTATAAAAAAACAAACAAACTCCATTCTAAAAATGTTAAATTTTAGATTCTTAAGAATTTTATGTCAAAGCATACATTGATTAATAAAGCATTTTCAATTAATTTTTTTAAAGATAATAAGACTTTTGATATAATTATATTTAGATTGATAAAGCAATTATTAAATGCTCTTTTAAAATATATACAATGTTTTAGATAACAATTCTTACATTGAATATTATTCAATAAGATACAGTTATGTTAGAAATTATGTATATTATACAAATCCATCCATACTTCATGGGTTATCCAAAATTATTATTCATGCACACCAACTGAAACATCGTTCCCATTTTAAAAATTTTAAAATATTGTTAAAAAAATGTTAGAACTTATATAACAGTACTAATGAAAAAAAGCACAAGTTTTACAACTTTTTCAATAGTATAAATTTTATAGTTTAATTCTATAAATTAAATGCTTTTGTCTTGAATTATACAAAAATAATATTTATTTCTGAAAACAAGTATACTATTTATTGATTCACAAAATATGATAAATCAGGATCTCAGAATAATATGTTAAATGACAAAATTTACAATTTTACATAATGTTTGTGATAAATAAACTAGATAATTTTAAATTGCTACCAATCATCCTGCGGCATAATAAAAGTATCATTATTCTTTCTTAATATTGTAAGTTTTGGTCCAAAGTAACTTATTACATAATGAGATCCATCAGCAGGTCCAACAACCTGGAGAAAAATAATTGTGATTTTACACAAAAAATTAACAAAATTGCATAATGTGAATGCTATAGCATATAAATTATTAAAGGAAATAAAAATGAATAGCAGAATATAAAGTAGTTTCATTTTAAATGTCACACAATATATTGTGGATTACTTTTTATTATATATTATATGTTTGTAATCAAAATGTCTAACTTTGTTGATTCATAGTAGATGAATAATAAGAAACGCAGTGTTCAGCCAAAGGAATATATGTCATGAGTATCAGATTTTATCACAGAGGTAGTATAAACTAGGCAACAAATATGCAGTTAAAATTAAATATGTACAGTATTTTGATTGAATTGCAATTAGAATATATTGCAAAGTTATAAAATCAAAAATTTAAGAGCCAATTGAAAGAAAAACGTTTTAATGGAATGAGTGTCAATATGAGAAATGAAAAAAGTTATATAAACATTATTTGGTTAAGTATTCTTGTAATTAATTTAAGATGAAAATGAAAGCAAATTTCATTATTAATTTGTAAAACATTAAAGAATAAAGACACTAAAAATGCATTAAATAACAACTGTTTTGAAAAGAAAAAATTTAGTGTATTTATCATACATGTCAGTTTGATCATATATGTGATTTTTATGTTTCTGAAGAATATATATATATATTTTAATTGGTGGCAGACACAATGTGGAGAAAACCATTTCTTTTCCAGATTGATACATTTAACACATTAAATGTATTTAAACACAATATATACTAATTCATACAGTGGTGACCAAAATTGTGGACACTTATAGAAAATGTGTTATGTTACACAAAATACAAAGTTATATGTATCATTTTAAAGAGAATTTAATACTGAAATTAATACAAAAAAAAAACTTTAATACTTGCAATGCAAAAAAAGTTGAGCTTAAATAATTACCAATATACATTAGATACTGATGATAGCAGTGAGTTACCAGTTCTTAGTAGGGTAGTCTTTATTTTTTACTACAGCTTCATATCGATGTTTCATTGAGCTGATGATGGTCCTAACACCTCAGGTAGTCAATTTTTTTACTCAAGTGTTTTTTAAAAAAAGCACATTTTTTTATTGTTAAAAACTAAACACTATACTAATTCCTGCCTTCACCACAAAAAAAATTGCCCGACTAAAAGCATTTCACAGTACCATAGACAAACTGCATCACCTTTTCCAAAATACTAGCACTCAATAATACACTATAAGAATTAAAAATAAGTGCAAATCAAAGAAAGAAAGTATCAGTGTATGGACAAACCAGTTGCTGTCAATTTTTGGTATGTCGCAAATTGTATGGACAAATTGTCTAAGGGGTTAAGTTTGTTCATTTTTGCATGATGCCAAAAAACAATTATAGCCTCAATTAATTCCCTTTTATTAGATGGACATGAGTTCTCAGAATATACCAAAAGTTTTCATTAGGACTGAGGTCAGAACTGTTTCCTGGTTAGGACAACAACATTATTTAAGCAAGAAGCAATGATATCAAATAAAAGAGTACACTGCTCAAAAAAATTAGGGGAGCAAGCAAAGAAAGTAAGAAAATCGTGCGAGACATCCACAGAGCTGCATGAAATGGATAGTGCATACGTATCAATGAGCGATACAGAAAAAAAGACGTAAACACATATGGAATTAAGCTTTAATTCATGGAAGCTTTGAAAAAAAAAAAGCCGATTTAAGGCAACAATTGGTTTACATGTAAACGATAAAGTAATGTTTGGAAATGATGCAGTACTGTTAATAAGGCGTGTGGTCTCCTCGAACAGCTAAGACTGCTGCACACCTGTTTCCCATGGATGCGATGATGGTATCGATGAGAGTTTGGGGAATACAGTTCCACTCCTCAAGAAGGGCAATCTCCGAGTCACGGAGAGTTAATGAAGGCCTTGGTCTCGCAGCAATGTGTCGCCCGAGCACGTCCCAAACATGCTCGATTAGATTGAGGTCAGGAGAGCACGCTGGCCATTCCATACGCTGTATTGTTTCAGCTTCCAGCATGTTCTCCACAAGAAGAGCTGTATGTGGTCTCGCATTATCATCTTGTAAAACAAAGGAATCTCCAATGGCTGCTGCGTAGGGTATGACATGAGGTCTCAATATCTCGTCTGCATATCTGCGGGCCGTCAAAGTACCGTTTTGAATGATATGCAGGTTCGTACGTCCACCTATGCTTATTCCACCCCACACCATCCAACCAGCTCGTCTGTAGTGTGACCTTTCACGAATGAAAGTGGGGTTATTTCGAGTGCCCCTTTCTCTCCACACCAAAACATGTTGGGTGTCACTCTCCAGACTGAATCGAGACTCATCTGTAAACAATATGTGGCTCCAATCCCGTTGCTCCCAATCTCGATGTTCAGCAGCCCATCTTCTGCAAGCCGCACGGTGGCTTGAGGTCAATGGAATGCAGAGCATGGGCCTACGAGCATAGAGACCTCCCTGATGGAGCCTATTCCGTATTGTTTGGGTGGAAACTCTTTGTTCTGTTGCCACGAGAAACTGTCTTTGCAGCAGAGTAGCATTGTCTGTTCTGTTACGACGAGCTGTTAACTGTATATACCGGACATCAGCTGCAGTTGTTGCACGTGGCCGACCTTGCCCTGGCCGACGACTCACATTTCCTGTCTCTTGGAATCGATTCCAGAGCCTTGCAACGACACTTCTGCTGACTCCAGCAGCGTCCGCCACACTGCGTTGTGTTTGCCCGGATTCCAGTATGCCGATGATGCGCCATGCAATGGATTCAGGTAAATCACGTTTCTGAGACATTTTCAAGTCACCTTTTCTCGAAAACAATAACTGAGAAATCAACTTTCTGAGTTATGGCAGTGAAACAGACGTCTCTGCTACATCCCGATTTCTGCTCTTATCTTCTTTTCTGGTTTGTGACATCATGAACTTTTATTTGCATATGAAGTTTTATTCTTTTTCCTGCTCGGTCTTACATTAAAAATGATTACTTTTCTGTTACTTATTGGTGAAAATATTTGCGTAATTTCATTAAAACCATGTGCTCCCCTAATTTTTTTGAGTAGTGTAGATTGGACACCCTGAAAGAGATGCAAGACTAGAGATGTTATGAGAAAGTGGTCTTTCCTATGCTGAAATTGAAAGACAGGTGGGTGGTTCAGTGATTACATCTGGAGCTTGAAAGTTTTTCTTATGATATCAGGAGACAAATTCAATAAAAAAAAAAAGCAGGAAAAGGAAGAAAAAGATGCACCACATCTCTTGATGACAGAAGAAGTAAAAGATAGTGTCTCCAAAATAGAAGAATGTCATCAACGGCCATCAGAAGTGATCTGAGTGGTTTTAGTGTTCAAGAGGAGGAAATTAACATATGTTGGATTTAGAGGTAGAATTCCATGGAAAAAGTTTTATCTCAACTTTCAGCAGAGAAAAAAAAAAAGAATACAGTGGGCAAAAGAACACATTAATTGGACAGGTGATTAGTAGTCACAAGTTACATGGAGCAATGAAACAAAGATATAATTATTCATATGTGTTCGATAAAAATAAGTGAGATGTAGAATAGGATAAGAGCTACATCCTGATTGCATTTAGACAACTATGAAAGGGTTATGATTTGGTCAAGAGATGGTATTGGTCTCATTGATAACATGAAAGAGACACTGATGCAGGAAAGTACATTGACACTATTCTAGAACCCCAAACTTCTACCTGCCCCACCAGAGATCTCTTTTCTGATAATGCTTATTTTTTCAGCAGGATTCTTCTCCTTGCCACACAGCAAAATTCTCAAAAGAGTGGTTTCATACAAAGAGCATTGAATTGTTGTCCTGGCCATTAAACAGTCAAGACCTCAAATCCCTCGAAAATTTGTGGAACAGTTTGAAAAATTTTGTCCGAATGAGGTATCTATCAAATAAAATGGAACTAATTGAGGCTATAAATATTTCCTGACATCATGGAATAATCAAAGAACTTAAGACCATTGCCAGCTCAATGACACATTAATGTAAAGCTGTAATGAAAAATAAAGACTATCCTGTTAGGCCTTAATAACTCATTGCTATCATCAGTATTTAAGGTATATTGATAATTAATTGCAAAATTGTTAAATATTTGAATTTTGTTTTTTGTATTGAATTCAGTATTAAATTATATTTAAATATTATCTTAATATAGCACTAAGAATCAGAAGAAATGCTATCTTTTAAGTTTAAAAATTTTATCAAAATGTATTTTTAAATCAAGCAAAATAAGTTCATTGATAAAGTACTGTAAAATATGACATATAGCATGCACCCATACTTTCAAGCTGTATTTTTTAATTTTTAGGTATATTCGCTGTATAACTCGCACCCCCTTTTTTACAAAGCAACCAGAAGTATGTGTGTACAATGTTTGTATGTTTTTAAGTCATTTATTCGAGTTATTACCCCGGGATTTTGAAAAAATAGAATACTGTTAGAATGAGAATCCTTTAACTTCATTAGATATGTCATTCCTTTTAAATATATAGTATTCCGATCTATGTAGAAGTTTAATTTTGCTTATGTTAATCTCTTTTTATATTTTTGATGCTATCATTTTTATATCCAGCATGTAACGTGCACTCATAAATTTCAATCTCATTTTTTGAGTTAAAAATGTGCATTACATGCCGAATTTTACAGTGATTGAAAATGCACTAACTGTTTATGGAGAGTGTGAGAGAACTACTAAGAATGATTTTTTATATTTATGTAATCTTACAGCATCATACAAAATATTATTTAAATGCAACCCATTATATTTTTGTCCTATAAAATGCTCGACACACTAAATGCTGCCCAAACAACTGTACAAAAGTTTATTTTGCAATAAAATATTTCTTTTTTTTTAAACAAATAAAAAAATAGGAATTTTCCATTAAAAATAGAAATGACAATATTACAGAAACCACTTCATAACATTAACTTATTTACATTTTTCAAAAAATGATTTATTTAAATAAAAAATATACAAATTACATTCTATAATTTATTTGAATAAAAAAAAATTAAAAGTCGACAATATCGAAAGCAATTAATATTTGAAAATTACAACATACCTGTAAGGCTATTAAAATAATATCAATTAGTTGTCCTAGGAACATAAATCCAAGTGTACATAATTTTGCAAGGCCTAAAAATGAGATGGATATTTACAATAATCAACAATATAAAAATTTTAACATTATTTATATATATAACATTATTGTTTAAATAGTGTGAATAGTTTTATAGCCCTTAAAATTTATTTTACAGATAAAGATCCGTCTTATAAATCTTATGAAAAAAGATTTACTTTCTGAAGGAAACATTAAAAACAAGCAGTATTATTTAAAAGGTTTATATAAAAACAAGATATCAATCATTGGCATGGCCAAGTAATTTTAGCACGTTTTTCACATGTTGTATTTTACAATAATTTTTTTAAGAAACTTTTTGCAAACAATAAATTTACTAGGTAAAATTTGAGAAAATTTTGTTATAAACTAGTGAAATTCAGGAAAATTTGTAGGAAAATTCGGGAAAACTATGGGAAAATTTAAATATGATTCGGTTCATCTAGGGCACAAATGCGACCAAATGCCGGAAATCTAAGGTCAATTGGTTGCTTTTTGGCTGAGAAAAAGGTACGACAAAATATGGAACGAAGATGAAATTAGCGTCTTAATAGCACTTTTGTTCCACTATGTGAAAAACGTGCTAAAAATATTAATAAATAACAAAATATTTCCCCGAGTATCCATATAATTGGAAATGTGGTAGTGACATCAAAATTCATTTCTAGATTAAATGTGATACTTTTATTGAGGCAAAGAGAGGATTATTTAACTGAAAATGCAGTTAATTCTTTTTATGATTACAGTAATTTAAAATATAATTTTTTGCACTGGTATATTCTCTTTACACTGCTTCAAATTAAATCAAATTGTTAACATACAAATATTTTTTAAAAACAGTTTATGCATTAAAAATAATCTTTGTTGCTTTTTTCCTGAGTAGAGTGGCATCTTTTATATCAAATGAAACCTTTTTCCAGTGTAAGATGCAGATTACTTTTATGGGGGACGAGTAAATTTTAGAAAATCCTATAGATGAAGGCACCAAGATGTAATCTTCATGCAAAAAATTAGAAACCTGTTGGTCTATGCTTCTTTCTCTTCCTGTTTCCACTTAATTTTCATACCCTATTTCTTTTTTTTAAATGTAGAATAAATCCTTATTATCATATATCAGTGCCATAATTTTATAGAACTGAATAAATTTTTTTTTTAATTCTTAGATAAATAAAATGATTCTTTTGATAATAATAAATTCTTCAATAATATGGTGATATTTTTCAAAAACACTGTGGAAAATATTTTTGTCATCGTCTATGTATTTCCTAAAAAAATAATAGTATTAATGCTAATAGAATATATGCAATTCTATAGAATTGCATGACTCTTTGCTTTCTATTTCTGCATAAAAAAGTTTCATGATGTAATAAGTTTATTTTTTTTATCTTGCACACAAGAACAATAAGAAGGCAGTAAGTCCTGTTCAATATTATGGTTACAAATCGAACAAATGAACTACATAATACACGTAAATTACAGTTTTACAATTTCAGCAATATGAAGAATTGTATAATTTGTACAATGGGAGTTGGTGGCCTTTAGGCACATGGGGGGGGGGACCCTCCTCTAGTATTAATAAAAAATATAATGATTCCCTCATACCTGAATGAATTTATATTAAAAAACATTTTTAAAAAAAACAGAATTTTTTTTACCAATTGCGGGATATCCTAGATAGAATCTGTCAATTCCAAACATACCAAGGAATAGAGATAATAATAATGCAGTTTCATATGAATAGCCATTTCTGAAAATAATTAATAAAAAGTAAAATGAGAATATTAATTATTTATTTTGTACAATTGTTTGTTGTTTATAACTTTTTCCCATACTAAATTTTACATATATATATATAGCTCTGCCCAGTGGCATAACGGAGAATATTAGGGCCCATGGGCAAAGTGAGGTTTTGGGCCCCAAGCTGGATCTTGCAAGGGATTGCAAAACCACAACATAAAATATACTTTGGGTTCCATAGAATCCTGCCCCCCCCCCTTCCCGCAATGCAGGGATGTATGTTATGCTACTGGTTCTGCCATAAGTTATGAAATAAAAATACTCAAATATAACAGATGATTTTAAATTTTGTGACTGGAGATCATTAACAATATTTTTTAAAAAATTGTATTTTTTAACTCATGTTGTTTTAAATTAGCATGAGCTTTAACACACAGCAGAAGCTTTCAGGAGATATTTCTCTGCATAAAAAAAATGAAGAGCCTGCCAGAGTCCTTTAATGCTCTTACACATAATTAACATAAAAAAATAATTCATGAAAAAAACAATTAAGATATTTTTTGAGACCAACAGCATTGCAGATGATACTAGAAGCAGTCATCCACATTGGATGAAAATACTAGTACTCATCAAAGCAGTCAGGAAGATAATTCATAAAAATTCTTGTTAAAAGAAAAATCTCCTTGTTAAACAGAAGAATGGGTCAAAAAGAACAACAAGTCACATGATAAACAAAGACCTCAGACTAAGAACCTCTTACAAAATAATCAAAGCATTCCAGGTATCTTAAGGCAAAAGCACTATTACGGCAGCATGCTCCTAATGGAGACAGATAAATTCTGTTTAGTTTCGAGAAAATTTTTGACATTGAAGAATCTTTCAACTGCTAAAATGACTGTGTACACAATGAATGCACAAGAAACTCAAGCAAAGAAAAATGCATGAAGCAAATCATCTAGCTTCTGTAATGGTTTGGTGGGGCATCAATTACAAAGGTCTCTCAATGATTCATTATTGTGAGAAAACCACAGATAAGGTTATCAAGACACTATTTTATAAACAATAGTAAAGTCCCTGAATGTAAATCTGTTCCATAGAAGTGATTGAACTTATCAACAGGACTCTTCTCCTACTTATAAGGCAAAGGTGATCCAGTAGTAGTAGAAAAAAAGTGTGCTGGTCTTCATTGAACACATGAAGATTGACTTCCTATCAGTTCAAATTTAAATACATTTATAAATGGTAGCCAGTATTGGAGGCAAAGATGTACCAAAAACAGTTTCATAATTTGAGCAATCTCAAATGCTTTTTAAGGAAAGCAGCGATGGAAATTCTCATGAAAGTAGTGTGTGCCTTGATAGATGAGTGTTTCAACAGACTTTAAGCCTGTATGAAGTCAAAAGATGATCAATTTGAATAAAAGTAGTATTAGTTAAATGTAAATTAAAACTGCAAACAGATTTAATTTTAAATTTGATTACAAATTTTTAAAAATTTCTTTACAATTAATTGTATCAGAACTTATGGCACATCTATGTATATATATATAACATATATATATATATATAAGATATCTGTGAATACAGAGTGCTCATAAACATTATTTTAAAACAAAACTAAGTACTGTAAATGACAGTACATAAAAAGCAGATAATTTAATTCAAAACAAAGAATTTTTTTAGCCCTATTTATTTTAAAACAGAACTGTAATCATACATCTCATTTTTCCCAAGACTGCTAATGGATTTTAAATTATATAAATATTAAGTTTTAAATCTTTTTTAAAGCCACAAATGTTATTTTTATTCTTTTTTAGAAAATTTTAAAAAAATATTTTGAATTAACTTTTAAAAGGAGATTTGAATTCTTTAATGCATTAATACATAATTGTTAAATTTCTATAAAGCTCATTCCTAATTTTAACTTTAAAAGTTGAATGCTCCCCGAAAACCATTTTTTAAGGGCTTCACATATTACAAAGATAACATATACTATCAAACATTACAAATTCAAAAAGCATTGCTTTAATAGTGTTACGAATTTTGTATAAAATAATGTAAATAATTTGTATTTGGATTGTGCAATGCCTTTATATTACTCTATGCTATATTTATTTCATGTTGAAATTGTAATATTCACAAGCAACACCGTCCCTTACGTTATAATGGCGATTCAATGGGAACTTGGCGATAGAGCCAAGTTGGCGACCATGTTGGCGAGTTCGGGACCCTCTGGATTCTTCTAGAAATTAATAGAGAAATCCACTAATTTCACGATCTATGACGCAAGCGCATCTTTCCGGAACTTTCGGTCCCGGCTATAAATAGAGTGATACTCGCCGCAAGAGTCAGTCTGGTTTTGATTAGCAATTAGTGAACTTGCCTTGATCGCGATTAGCTCGGCTGTGCTTGTGAATAAGCTTATATATATGTGTATTTTTAGATACTGGTAATTGTGTCTAAGTGCTGTTGAAGGTGTGAAATCCTTCTGATATTTATTCTGCGAATTTTGCTGTTGAATCCTGTGTTTCAGGGATTGATTTTCGACAATAAATACTCATCGCTCGCAAAGAACTGTCTTGTTGTTTACAACTGATTTCACATAAAATCCTTGAACCTTGATCTACGTAACAAAAGCTCTATCCCATAAAGCTCATTCCTAATTTTAACTTTATAAGTTGAATGCTCCCCCAAAACCATTTTTCAAGGACTTCACATTACAAAGATAACATATACTATCAAACATTACAAATTCAAAAAGCATTGCTTTAATAGTTATAAAATAATTTCTCTTTAATACAATAAAACAGAAATACATTTGATTTCCATGCTTAATTTTTTTTTAAAAAAGTTTAATATGCTGTATTATAACTACATATCACAATTAAGATATATATAATTTAAAGAATGTCTTTGTTTAGTTTTCATTTTGCTTTTTGTGGACTATGAAAATTTAAGAGCATAATTTAGAATGCCTAATAATTTTAGTAAAAAAAAAAATCTTAAATTCATCAGCAAAAATATTAAATGGCTTGTTTTGATTGATTATTTATTAATGTCACACTCAGAAGCAACATGAGAGCTATTGGCAGAATTCATAATTTTGAACCATGATCAAGTGATGAGGATAACACTTGTGAGTTGGCATCCTACTCTTCAAACTTACACATCACACCGATGCTAGGCCTTCGAACCTATACATATTTAACATGGACCAGTCCTTCTACATGGTATGTCTAAAGAGATGCCAATATTTGAATTCATTGCTCTATAAAAACAACATGGGCCAAAAGTCATCAACCATTACCATTTAGTTAATGCAGCCAATGATTTTTTTAATGATCTAATTTAAGTCCAGCATAAAACAAAAGTTCAAACTTTTTTTTGTGTAGCACCAGAGTACAATATACCAAATAACCATAACGAGGATAAACATGATCCAATGACGAACCTATGCATATTTAACATGTGTGTATACCAGTCCTTCTTCATGGTATGTCTAAACAGATGTCAATATTAGAACTCATGGCTACATAAAAATAACAAGTCATGGGCTATAAGTTTTTTACCATGATCATTCAGCTATCACAAACTGTGACTTTTATTTCATTATCTACTTAAATCCAGTATAAAATAAAAGTTTAAATATAGTATAATTATTAGTTTTTTCTAGCAGCAGAGTATATATACTGGAGATTAAATAAACTTATCATTACAGCAACAAGATTAGACTTATATTTAAACTTTGATAACAAACAAAGAATATAACATAAAAAACATTTCAATTACAAGAGAAAGCATAAACATTTTAATATTGTTATTACAATACATCAGATTTGTAAAACCTTACGTATATTCACAGTCAATGTCTTTCTCAAACATTGTTTCATTTAAACCAGTCCCATGCTTGCAAATTATTCCATGAATTGTTTTACACAGAACTACAAGAAAAAGGATACATGTATACAGCAAGAAAATACAAAATATTCTTCATTGCAATATTACAACAAACACAATACATAGTAAAGAAATCCAAGAACTTTACATGATATTTTAAAAGATAAAAATGTTTTCTAACATCACACATGCAAAGTTCCTTAGTCATTTGCAAATTAACACAGTTTAATCATCTTTACCAACAACTTTGAATTCAGGTTTATAGTAAACTTGATATATTTTCACTAGCATTATGGCACAAATAGCAAATTGTTGAAAATTCAGTGAATATGATGCAGGTAGGGTTTGCAATACCGGTATACTGAATACCAGTATTTTGAAACATTTGCACAACTTTGTAATACGGGTATTCACAAGTTTAAATACCATTTTTTGGTATTAAATAGAATTTTTTAAAATTGTTTTCATTATATGTTCAGGGATTGCCAATATAGCAATATAGTACATGTTTTTGTTTTTATGCCTCCCTAATGGGCGAAATTCATAAAAACTGTGAATATAAAGTTGCATCGTACAACCAAGAAAAGTAATAAAATATCTGAATAATCCAAGAAGGCAGGTCATAACTATCCCATAACAGCTCAGAGCGATTCTGCACACACGCAGAATTCATAGTCGGATCTTCATAACTGTGAAAACAAGGTTGTAGTTGTGAAGAAAGTGTATAATACTCCGATATTTTTTAAATTGGCGAGTTTGTTATTCACATTGTATTTGCATATCATACTTGTAATTATATATCATTCTGATTTTAAAAATGAAAGAGAAGAAAAGAGACTAATCAATTCAAATTTGATCAATTTTATAGTAAATTTTTTTTAAATATTTACTGACAAACCTTATCCACATTCAGAAGAATTCGGTACAGTTATTGAAGATGATTATAACACTAAAGTCAATAGTGAAAAGGAATTGTCTCTTGAACAAAAATTAGAATTAGGGATAGCTAAAAAAATTTCAACAAATCAAAATACAATATGGAAATTAGCTATATCCAAAACCATCTGACGAGAAATCGATTTATTTGAAGATGAGAGATTTAGAGGTAAATACTTGGAAAAATTATATTGAGTATTGCTAACAGTATCACCAACTAGTGTAAATACCAAAAGAGCATTTTCGACAGCTGGTAATTTTTGCACAAAATTACATTCTAGGCTTAATGACAGTACAATTAATGCATTGTTTTTTAAGATAACATTTCAAAACTTTGTAATAGTACCGCAGACTGAATAGTAATCTTTACACTTTTTTGAGATTTAAATAAATAAGATTGTTCACTTACTTTTTTATGATTCTTTATACACTGTTATAATTAATAAGTTACAAATTAGTTTTTTGTGATATTTACACTCTTGAATGAAACTGTTAAATAAAACAAAGAAACACTTGTGTTTTCTTTCTTTTCCTAAAATTTCTACTACCGTGCAGTATTAAAAACCAGTATAAGATTTAAAAAATACCAAATACTGGTAGAGAGCTTTTGGCCCGATATTGCAATCCCTAGATGCAGATCCTCAGTAATTAGAATATGGAATAAGATAAAAGTATAAGGTTGAAGTATATAAAAAATGAATTTAAAATATGTTTATTTGTAGATTAATTTTATCAAGTTGATAAATAAATATAAAAAACTAAAAATAAAGCATAAAACTGCAAAAAAGTCTTCAAATTTGTCGAAAATATTTTGGTTTTGAGATATATAGGTGGTCCTACATAAATTGTAACAAGTAGAAATTGGAATGACATCAAGTAAAGTCACATTGGCATTTATTGTGCCATTTTGCATTTAACCACAATCACATTCAGGGGGGAGGACAAGGTCTAAAAAATTATAATTGTGATTGGTGAAATATTTATAGCCAGCATTTACTTATTTGGTGCATATGTATAAGCATCTCCATAGTAAAATTGGCATCACGTGAATCATGCCATGATATCAAAACAAAAATATTCTGTGTTTTATATATATAAAAAAACAGTCACAGATTTTGGTGGGAAATGGCATGATTTGCGTAATGCCCATTTGACTATGGCGACACTAATATGCAAGCATCAATTATTCGATCTTGTATACTTTTCGGCTCTCTGATAAAATAATACTGTAATCAGAAACCACAATGTTTTCCTGAAATGCAATCATTACAGTTCCAACACAGGGATTAGGAGTGAGTGAGTGAATATTAACGTCCCTCTGTTCAGCTACACGAGGCCTTTTAGTGACGGTCTGCGTAATTTTGAGCCATGGTCAAGTGACGTGGATGACACCTGAGCTGGCACGCCCTCTCCTAACTACCACACCACACCAATGGGAGGACGTTTGAGCTCTCGACAGATTTAACGTGCATCGCTCTCCTACACAGATGGTCTTCAGTGGTACTGGGATCAAACTCATGACATGCTAGCCATGATCCGAGGCCTAGACCATTTGGCTACTGCGGCCACACAGGAATTAGGAATAATGATCAGAAAATAATAATGTTTAATAATGCCATAATACAAAGCAACACAAGGGCTATTGTCAATAGACTCTGTAATTCTGAGCCATGGTTAAATGATCAGGATGACACTTGGCTGGTATCCTACTTTCTGAACTTCTACCCTATTTTAATGCAAGAGTGTACCTATTTTAATGTGTAATCTGCATTAGCAGTTTGTTTTTAAACATATTAAGATTTTAATCCAAAACTCGATAGAAACAATGCTGATCACAAGTTTGTGACTACTTACTTTAATTTTAAAGGAAAAAAGTTTCTATGTATGATTCCATTATTTTGAAATAATTTGATGATAGCTTATACATCATTTGATAATTGCCAAATTTGGGATTACATTATATTAATCAGTTTATTCAGTAAAGTGCAGTGAAATAAATGAAAACAAAGATCAAAACTACGGTATTTGGTGATGTTGGTAGCTTTTTTGGTGCTCTATTTTTAAATGGTATCACATCAGTGGCGCACAAAAGGGGAGTGTCCTAGGGGTCCGGACCCCCCCCCCCTAAAGCACTTGAAATTTTTTGTCTTGATGACAATCCTATATATATATATAACAAATTTAATAAAGTACTTGTAATTAACAATTTAGTTTATTAATTATTGCTAATTATTAATTAAATACTTAATTTTTTACTGTTTTTTGTTAACAAAATCAGAAGAATCAATTTTTGTTGTCTTGAGGTATGATATGAGTAGGGGGACTTTTGACTATTCGACCCCCCCCCCCCACTTGAAAAATTTTTGTGTACGCTACTGTATCACATTTATAGAAAAGTACCATTTTACTGTTAACAAAATTCTAATACATGAGTAAAAAATAGAAAAAGAATTACTTTTCATAGAACAAATTATACAGTAATGAAAATATTAAATAAAAAATTCATACCTTTAGCAACATTATTCTTTTGACAAGATCTTGGTTGCTGTGTTTTTGGATCAATATCTGGTGGTAAGCAGAGATATCTTTATAACTTAAGGAAATTTAACAACAGCTAAATTATTAAATAAAAAACATTCAAACTTAATTAAAATAGATATCAATAAATATGCTGGAAGTTTATTTTTTACATGTATCAAACACACAAAAAAAAAACCCTGACTGTATGCTGTAGAAAATACATTGTTATTCGAAAATTTCAAAATAATAATAACGCAAATTCATATTCAGTTCATGCATGCATCTTTTAATAACTCATACAGAACAAACAAAAAGGATACTGTCCCATCAGTAAATTTGAGCAATTGGTTTCATAGCTTGGTTCATATGTATATAATCCTATGGTTTTATGAATAAACATTTGCAGAATGAAAAATACACATAAAAGTATCATTCCCATTGCTTCAATTAAAAAAATACTTTTGCAAATGAATTTTAGTTTATTTTCATATTTGGAAGAAAGTAAGTAGTTTAACTCATCTCGAAAGAATACGCACGCAAAACAATCCTTGTGACTCACATAACACAAATATTTACATATAATTGATTGATTGATTGAAAATGAGGAGGGGATGTGAAGCTATTATATATTTTTTTTTAATGTTTTTTTTTCACTTCTCGGGAAATCTTCAATAACGTGGGCTGGATTTTCTACTGCCAAATCCTCTTTTCTAGCCGAAGATCGATAGCCAAGGCGTACAGTCGGTCGATAAAATAGTTGAGCACAATGACCCTTTTAAAAAATGATTGAAAATAGAAAAAGACCTTTTTTGAAAGCGCCCCCTATGTTGTGTTTAAGGCTCTTTTTGTAAGAATCTTGTCCCCTGTTTAAGATCCAACGGCTCTCTTTTTGTAGAATCCCCATTGAGAGTCTCCATCCCACGGCTCTTTTTGTAGAATCCTATTTCCACCTCGTTGTGTTTCAGGTCCCACGGCTCTTTCTTGTAGGATCCCCTTTTCACCTACCCCCAAGTTGTCTTTAAGGAGATACGAATCTTTTTGAACAAATCCTGTCCCCGAGTTGAGAGTCTCCATCCCACGGCTCTTTTTCACCTACATCGTGTTTAAAGTCGAAATCCACCTGGCTCTTTTTGTATGAACCCTTTTCATCTTCTTTTTACCCTCATGTTGTGTTTTATTCTCAAATCAAAGTATCCCCTGTCTTGAACTTTACTTCATAATCCAAAATTGGAAAATCTTCAATAACGTGGGCTGAATTTTCTACCGCCAAATCCTCTTTTCTAGCCGAAAATCGATCGCCAAGGCGTATCCTTGAGAGGAACCGGTTTGTAGCAACCATATGCAATACGATTCTCCTCAGAGAAAACTCCGCATAGTAATACATTGTATTCATGACATTCGGGTTTTCATTTCAGTGTTGATGTTTTCTGAAAATATTACCAGTGTAATTTAAAGGGTAGGGTAAACGATTTCTCGAATTAACATTTTAAACTTTTTTTTATCTCAAAATGAGATTAAAAAAAAAAAACTTTATGTACGTGTCAACTAAGATAAATTTCAAGTTTTTTCTTTTCAAAGCAAAGAGTTATTATTTAAATTCGAAGCTAAATTACATTATTTTTATAAATACGAGACATAAGTATCAAATGAAACATAGTTTTAATTTTTTGCCAGAACAAATGAAAATAATTATTTATAATTATGATAAAACACACATTTTAGTACAATCAGTGCAGATCGTCTAGTCAAACTAATCCAGAAATCTGAAATATCTTACTATCCTAAATATCTATTATTTGTTTTATCTCATCATTACCTTAATTTTTAAAGGAGATAACCACTCAGATTTTTCGAAATAATCGAATGCTTTTCTGAAAAAATTTTCTTCCTTTATATATATTCAGAGATGATTTATTTTTTAAAATTATAGATTATTTTACATTTGGGTTTTTTTAGATATAATATTTACAAGGGTTTTATTACAATTTGGAAGGGAATATATACTTATATACAGTACAATATCTTACACATTTCATAATTTTCATTATATTTCTCTTTTTTTTTAACTACAGATTTTCGAAAAAATAGCGATTTACAAAAAGCTGTTGATATTGTATGAGTTTCTGAATAGTATAAGAAAATTCATTTCTGCTCCTGATAATAAAAGTGGCCGCGGTAACCTTGTGGTCAAGGTAACGGACTCGTGGCTGGTGTGTCATGAGTTCGAGCCCAATACCACTGAGAACCCGCATTGTAGGGGAGCAATGCATAAAATATCTATCGATGCTTAAACGTTCTCTCGTTGGTGTGGTGTAAAAGTTAGGAGAGGGGTTGCCAGCTCAGGTGTTGTCCTCGTCACTTGACCGTGGTTCAAAATTACGAGGTCCATCTTCAAAAACCCTCGAGTAGCTGCATAGTGTAGTGCTAATATTTATTCACTCAAGATAATAAATGGGTTGAAAATAAATCTCGAATTACCCACATATAATAAAGCTAGCATTTTCAACAACAAAAACATCACGGCTTCTAGGATTCCTGGAAAGGGGTGACTGTAAATTGATATCTTTGCTGCACCACTTTGAATGAACAGGAAATTCATCAATAAAGAGTTCATTATTGATATAAACATATTTATCTTAAATTAACATTTCAAAATTTAGTATTTTTTATGAAACTAATCAAAATAAAAACTCTAGAATTAACTAATGTCTTTTTGAATCCTCCTTGATATTATTCCTTTTAATTACTCTTTTACACCTTTACATACATCTGTGTAAAATAATTAAATGATTTTTTTTTCTAAATAGGACATAAGATGTAAAAATTCTTTTCATTGAAAATGAGTGATTTCCATTTTGTACAATTTATATTTCAATATTTGAACCATATGAAACTACAATTATAGCAAAAGTTATAATTGACATAGTTTAAATATCCATGTAAAATTTAAAATAGAATTGAGACAATGATGAAATAACAAAATTTATGTGCTCCTTAATCCATTGTTTTCTAATAAAAGTTGATAAACATTTAAAAACATGTTAAATCTCAAAAACTTGGAAAATGATTTTAAAAATATCATATTATAACTGAAGGTTAAATATATTATGCCAATTGCAAAATTTTAAAATGAATGTTGAAAAAAAGAATATGTTCTGGTTAAACACTTTTCTCCTTGCAAAACAAGAATGAATGTTTTAAGCAACAAGACTTAGATTTTTTCAGAGGTCACAGACAATTTTTAAAAAATGATAGCATTAATTTTTTTATTTGTTTATAGCCAATAAAAATATGATTAATAGCATTTTCTTAGTTTCAGAAAACAAAAATCAGGGGGAAAAAGTATTAAAAAATATAAATTAATTCAGTGCTTTTCAAATTGTGGAGTGCGCCCCTCCAGGGGGGTGGGATAACTCTACAAGGAGGGTGCGAGCATGTCGGAAATAAAAGATTAATTAAGAATGTATCTATATATTAATTTATTGAAAGAAAGCAAAGGAAAATATATTCTGATATAAAAATTAATCAAATATCCATGTGTACACTGTTATAATATACTTATAAATTGTACAGTATAATACATTTGATAAAAAATTTATCTATATTAAATTAAGAACAAGTTTAATAATTACTACCGACTTCCTTGAGCTTGCTATATACAAAATTTAATATATCTTGATAATTTGTGTTATTTATTATTAAAGTCGTATTGTAATTTCAGAGTCAAAGTACATTATTATTGCTTTCAATACAATGTTATTGTATGGGGGGGGGCGATGAAATTTATGATTGAAAATTGGGTCGCCAATATTTAAAATTTGAGAAGCACTGAACTTATTGGTAAACTTTTTATTTTAGAATATCATACATGGTATGATTTATAGCATACCATATTCGATTGTGTCATATGTAACATCTACGTACTAAAGTAGTATCAGTAAATTTTTTAGATAGGATGCAAAAATGAGAAAAATTTATGAAATTAATATACTTAACTATTAATCATTTGTAAGAAAATAAAAATTAACTTGATTTTTTATTTCTCATATAAAATTCTTTTGTTTTTGTTTTTGTTGTTGTTGTCATAATACTGTAATTTTTACCTTCAACATTAAAATTCTGTAAAATATAGAGTATGTTGCACAGAAATCATTAATATAAAACATTATCTTGTAGATTATTACACACAAATTCAAATGTTTAATATTATTCAGTCAACTATATAGAAACAAATCTTTTGCGAAAAAAAATTCACAGGTCACAAAAAACAGAAATTTTTTTGTTGAATATTTTTTATATGCCACGAAAACAATAAATTAATAATTTCGTATTCGTTTAATTAATAATGATTGCATTCATTACCGTCTAATTGATTCGATCAGCTGAACTATTTTTTAGCACTTGGCAGCAATTAATCGTGTAAATGTAATTCAAGAATTGGCTCTGTGCATTAAATATTTAAATTCTACGAGGATATAATGCTTAATTATTTAAAGAAATTTAGAAGTGATACTTTAAATTTATAAGAGGACATTTTCTTTCTAAACTTATAATAATCAAATTTATATTATTTGAAGACTCCTAAATTTCTTTGCGTATTCAAAGAAAAAAAAAATTCTTTGTGTTCATCTTTAAATTTGATCTCTTTTTTTTTCTTTTGCTAAATCCTATGTTTTATTTTGCAGAGTTTCTTGATGAAATTATTCATTCAAGAGTATCTTGATAAAAAATGTTTAAAACTCGTTTATTAAGTCATCAAATACTTTTTTCTGCTAAACATAATTATTACAAAAATATGTTAACAAACTTTGTATCAAGTGTTTTAAATGATTTAGTTTTATTTATTTATTTTACTGTTCATTTTATGCTACTACATACAAAATACCATGTTTAATTAAATATTTGGAAATTCTACATCGTCTGAGTTTTTTACGTATGTTTTAAATTTTGATTTTTAAAAATTTTAATACTTTTAGTTAATTCCTTATAGTGGTTGCGGTAACCTTGTAGTTATGGTCCCGAACTCGAGGCTGGAATGTCTCGGGTTCGAGTCCTGGTGCCACAAGGGATCCACCATGTAGAGCAGGCCGATGTACATTGAATCTGTAGAGGTTCAATGTCCTTCCGATGATGTGGTGTGGCAGTTAGGAAAGGGGGTTGCCAGCTCATATTTTAGTATAATCAGTAAGAATTTCTAGTCAACATATATTAAGACGATCTAATCTAGAAATTTATATCTCTTACTATTCTAAATGTATTATTTGTTTTATTTTTATCATTATCTTTATTATTAAAGGAGATAATCTCTCATATTTTTAAAAATAAATAACTTTAGTTAAAGTTTTTGTTTTTTACAAAATCAATACTTTGAATTTTCTTCCATTATATTTATTCACAGCTAATTTATTATGCACAAAAATTAATTCATACAAAGTTTTTTTCGATATAATAGTTAAGAGACATAATTTGGAAGTGAATATATACTTGTAGTATGGTATTTTGTTTCGCATTTCTCATTGTTTTTCTCTCTTTTTTTTATTAATAGTTTTTCGAAAAAATAAAGATCTACAAAAAAATTGTTGATATTGCGTAAGTTAGTGAATATATATATATATAGTTCAAGAAAATTCATTTCTGCTCCAGATAATAAAATCTCTTAAGTAAATTCGTTGAAAATAGATCCAGAATTATTCCGTATAGTTAATTTAGATTTCTTAACTACTGAAACACATCATGACTCTTAGACAGGATTCCTGAAAAAAGGATAAAATTGATATCTTATTTGTATTACTTGACTTAACAAGAAATTGACAATCATCGATATAAAAATATTTATCTTGAATTAACAAATCAGAATTTTAACATTTATTTATAAAACAAACTAACGCAATTTAGAACAAAAGATTTTAGTGGTTTGCTAGAGCCTTTTTGAAATTTCTTTATTCCTTAAAATCCTACATGATCTTTTTTTTTATTGTATCCAGTTAAGGGAAATTTATTAAAGCTCTTTTGTTTCATTTAGTAAAACACTTCTAAATACATGTGTGTAAAATAATTAAATTATTTTCCCCCCTAAACAACATATAAGATGCAAAAATTCTTTTCAATGAAAATGTGTGTGTGAGTGAGCTTTTAAAAAAAATTTTCCGTTCATAATAATTGAGAACGAACAAAAATATTGTAATTAGAAACATTTGCGAATATGAACATCCCTTTTATTTTTTTTAAATAAAACTAGATAAAAATTCTTCTGATCTTTCATGTTTAGAAAGACACCGTTTTGAGGTCAACAAATCTACAGTACTGTTTTTGCGGCATGGTCCAAAAGATTCAAAAAAAAGGGGAGTGTCAAGAATAAGGAATTCTATTTGTCAAGAATCGGGGAGTGTTTCAAATACTTGAAAACTATCCTTCAAGTAATACTGAGAATTTCTTTTTCTTTTATTTTTGCTGCTTCCCTACTATAGTTCACTTCTTGTCTGAGAATCATCAGTTTAGAAGTCTTTTTTTTTTTGCCAGTCATTTTATTGTAAGCGATCTACAGTTTTAATTAAATATCTTCAACAAGTACGAAATATGAAATATTATGAGTTTTGTTCAGTGATTAATTATATAAAAATACTAGCCGCGCGGGGTATAACGGCTAGTATTTGAACTGATCAACTGAATTTGTTTCACTTGTTAAAAAAAGTCCTCTGTTAACAACAAATGAAATCTATATTTTTTCTATATTTATTACTATTGAAACGAAATGCTTTAATTTTCATACCAAATAAAAATATTTACAAATTTTGTATTCCTTTTTTTTTATAAACTATGTGCTACTTAGAAAAAGCCACAACATTTTAAATTTCACAAAAAGCAAAAAAAAAAAAAAAAAAAAAAAAAAAAACAATCAAATGTACTCATTTAAATTTCTAATACTCTTATCCTTATGAAAAAATAAAATAATTTTGAAAAGTAAAAAAAAAAAGTCAGTTCTTGAAAACACATCTAAAATAAAGTTCAAGTAATGATCAGCGCATATAATTTGCTCAAGTTAGCCAATTAAGAAACACACATAAAAGCTATTTACCTAATCACTTACATAATTTTCAAAAAATTTATAATGTTATAAAATCAATCAAAGTATTGAAAAATTAGGAATATAAAATGTTTGTATCATTTGTATATAGTTTGACAAAGTTTAATAGTAAAATATGCTCTGATATTAAAACATTTGAAATAGCAAATGTGCTTAAATAAAGTTAAAGCTTTTTAATATTTGAATTTAATAGAAGCGTTGCGCACGAAAGATGAAAAATATACATGTTAGATGGATTAGCTATTGAATGACTTTTGGAAGAAAATTGTCCCATATTCATTGCATCGCTAAAAATTATTCCATATTTCTTAAACCTAAAAATTAAATTTTAAATAATAGTAATCAAATAGTGTTATTAATTAAAAACAACAAAAATGGTCAACTAATTTTATAACTTAATTTAACATTGAAATTTAAGAACATGGGTTCTTTTGGCTGCAGACTTCAAATTTATATGCAATCACACCTCCGCTGGGACGTTTGATTTGTATTTTATTAACTACCACACAACATCATTCGAGAAATTTGAAATCCCGTTTCTTATATTAAGTCGCGCTTGCAGAATTTCACAAAGTGGATTCTTGGTAAAACCAGGATTCGAACCCATGATTAATCTTCTAGACTGCGATCCATTAAAAAAGATAAAAATTGTAGAAATACCTAATGCGAAGAAAAAATAGACACGAAAACTAAATTCTACTTAGAATTTTCTTTCAGAATATAAATTTTTATAAGTAGGTCTGGACTGTGGAAATCTGTCACGAACTGATAAAAGAAAGTAGAAAAGGGAAGCGACAGATCTTAAAGAATTTTTAAAAAAACTAAACTTTATTTAAAAAAAGATTTCGTTCGATGGAAAATAAATTGATGGATTTGAGCATACCAAATTGTATCAAAAATTTTAAAATTTCATATGAATTTTATCAAACTTACCAATAATTTTATTTTACATTATTATTCCACTTAACAAATGGTTAGAAATTTGTATTGTTTTTAATATAGCAATTATAAATCAAATAATAAATGGAATGTTTTCAGTATCAGAATGTTTACTTAATTAAACCAATCCTTAAATTAACTTAATAAATTTATTAGTATTAAATTCTAAAACGATGTAAGCAAAATACAAACTTTACCTCCAAGATGTATACACAATATATGTAGAGAGAGTGAGACCTTATCGCTCCCTGTAACGTGCCATATTAAATAAGTATTAATTATATATAATTCAACCTTGCATTTATTTTAACTAAATAGTTTTGTACAAGGAAAATTTTAGATACTTCCATTCTTTAACGATATAATTATTGGGTTGTTCGGAAAGTAATTTCGTTTTTTTTTTTTTTTGTGGAAATGAAAGACAGTTTTCGTATAATAAAGAAATACTTTATTAAATTATATATTGGCCATTCTGGTCCAACACCTTTTGCCATCTTTCTGGTAGTAGCATAAATCCACGCTCATAAAATTTTTGGTCTTTGCTGGCAAAAAAACTGATCGAGGTGGTTTTTGACCTTTTCATTTGAGGTGAAGATTTTACCGTCTAAAAATTTTGGAGTGACCGGAACAAATAATAATCCGATGGTGCCAGGTCTGGAGAATATGGTGGGTGTGGCATTGTATCCCATTCAAGCTGTAAAAGCTTTTGGCGAGTGACCAAACTTGTGTGAGGTCTCGCTTTGTCTTGGTGAAACACTACACCTTTCCTGTTGATTAGTTCTGACCTTTTCTGTTGAAGTGCATCATTCAGTTTGTCCAGCTGATGAGAGTAGACTTCCGAATTAATCGTTGTGTTATCCAGTAAAAGCTAAAAAAAAAAACGATTCCTTTAAAATCCCACCAAACAGACAGCATCACCTTTTTTTGGTGAATATCGGCTTTGGAAATGGTTTAGCCGGTTCATCTTTTTTGCTCCATGACCTCTTGCTTTTGACGTTGTTGTATACAACCCAATTTTTGGTTCCCAGTGATGATGCGCTTCAAAAACGGATCATTTTCGGGACGTTTGAGAAGCGAATCGCAGACGTCAATGCGGCGACACAGATTTCTCTCTGTGAGAACATGGGGAACTCATACATTGAGCTTCCAGGATAATCCCAAGCCTTTCAAGTGGTCATAAACTGTTGAATTTGATAAATTTAACCTCAATCCGATCTCACGTGTTGTTATTCGCCGGTTCGCATCAACTAATGCCTTTATCGCGTCTTTATCAGCTTCAACCGGCCTTCCCAAACGTGGTGCATCTTCGACATCAAAATTGCCGTATCGAAATTTAGCGAACCAGTTCTGGCACTGGCGTACTGTCAACACACCTTCTCCATACACATCGGTCAATTTCTTTCTGGCTTGAACAGCATTTTTACCCTTTCTGTAGTAAAACAGTAACATATGTCGAAAATGCTGCTTATCGCTCTCCATATTTAAAAGGGCACCAACCAAAAACTACTGCGTAGAATTAATTGGAATTTTTCACACACAAGCCTTGCTATATGAGCTCTCAAAGCATCTAAAAATTATACGGCTTAAATGTGAAGTTGGGTGCAAAAAAATACAATTAAATCCTCTGTCGGGAAAAAACGAAATTACTTTCCGAACAACCTAATACTTAATGTTTTATATAAAAATGACACCTTTAAATTGAGGAAAGTTTAGTTTTACAGAAAACGGGACGACTATTTAAGGACTGAAGAGTAATAATATCCAGAATAGTGAAATAAATATGTTTCTTTCGTCAGTAAAATTTTTAAAAAATAAATGATATGCAATGATAAAAGAAGGATTTTTTCAACAACATAATATTTGAAAGAAACATATTTACTATTTAATGTGATATAGGTGCTAGTAGAGACGTTCTCTTTCTCATTTGTTCGTTTTCCCTCTAGTTATTACTTTCACTCTTTGCCGAAAAATGTATTTAAATATCACAAATTTTTTTAACCTAGTTCGTTTTAAACTCATCTTCAGGAGTGAAAAAATACAGGTATTGGGCTTAGAGATAAAGAGAGCTAGAAAAAGAGAACAGAGTCACGATAAAACTTTTAAGTACCTTTTGAAATTGTTTAACTAATTAAGAAATACCTCTTTGTAGGATTTAGGTATTAAATAAGTGGAATTATTTATTGAATTAGAATTTCGCGTTGTATTGCAAAAGATGCTGCGAAATAATTTAGAGCTCACATCAATAGACCGCGGCGAATGTTACGATTATTAATAAATTGAATGACAAAAAATGAAAGCGGATTTATTATTTTCAAGATACATTAAGTACATTTTATAAAGTTATTCATGTTCTTTGTGATCTCGGAATTTTGTTCATTAAAAATTTTTCAATATGATTGATTGCATAATATAAAACACCTGAATTTGTTTGTAATAGTTTGCATAATAAAGGCTTGTATTGATAACTCAAATCAAAGGGGCAATAGCCCATGAGAGCCAAGGCCTATGGTGCCCGTATTAGTTTTTCTGGTCTTGGGCACTGAGGTGCATGAGTAGATGTTCCGTTCCGGTGGTTAGTCTGACGCAAAACTCCCAGTGTTAAATTCCCGTGCAAGCTTGGTACTCATTTATCGACCCACTGAAGGGATGAAAGTCGGGTCGATCTTCTCAGCCCAGGGTTTGAGCCCCGGACCTGTGTCGCTGAAACGTGATGCACTGCCACTCGGCCACTGGGCTACAATTATATTGATAACTCTGTATAATATGCTCTGTATTAATTTATAAAACAGAAATGTGCAAATAGAAGGTTTAGTTTACCATAGCAATTATTCAATAGAAGCGATTTTCAAAAATTTATTCCTTGAATTATCGTTTTTGCATGCATTATCTATTTTCTAAAGATTATATTACCTCAAGAAACTAAAAAAAAAAAAAAAATAGTGTGACTGCCTCAAAATTACTTTCAAATATGAATTTTTATTTATATAAGCGATAGATCTCGTAATTCTTACCTGTAGTTTAGTAACAAGGATGATACCAGAGCTCGTACATATATACGAGTATACTTCACATATTTGATATAAACTATTTTCAATGAAATCAAAACTGGCACGATTGGAAGCCCGCTGTTTGTGATCACATCACTAGACTTCCATAACCCAAATATCAATTCTAGTGCAAACATAAAAATTAAAATAAAAAAGCATTGCATATTTCTAATTTTTAGTGGGAAAAAAATACGAAATAAATTTTTTTGTAAAAAGTCATGCAATTAAAATGTAATATAATTTCGTATTTTCATATCAAGCCATTTATTCAATAGAAATCAATTCCTTTTTGTAATACTTAATTATCTAATGAAAATTAGTCATTTTCATTTTTCAACTTTCTTTTAGATTAAAAAAACTGCATTTCATGATAGGTTTCTGTTATATAATCGTAGATATAAAAATCTGTATTATGAGGAATAATTCTTCTTAATTAGCAGATTTTCTATTTTCTATTAAAATATTTTATATAGCTTTTATTTTTTAGTCGATATTATATTCTGATTATTAGGTGCGTCGAGGCTCAAATCTTGATTTGATCAAAGGTTCATCATGTGAAATTCAGCAAGTATAAATTATTACATGAAATAAAAACAAAGAGGAATTCAAGTGTCATAAACTTTTTCTGAATAGGTGAAAAATATACTATTTAATTTTAACTGTAATAAATTTCAGCAAATTTTAATTTCTTACAAATTAAGAGAAATACATGATTGTTTCAGAGTTAATTATAGTCTCTTTTATTAGTTTTACTAATTTTTGTACCGTATCCATAAAACTTAACGCTATTTTAGTTCCTTGATATTATATGACAGAATCGAATGTGATATGTGTGTGTTTTGATATTGTTTATTACTTATTCACGTTTTAAGTTCTGAAACTAACAAAATGCTATTCATCATTTTTTTAAACGCTATGATTTACCAACAAATCTAAATCTAATGCTAACAGTTTTTAAATATTGTCTATGGCCAAGGAAGAAATCTTAATCCGACGTTGATTAAAACATCCATTTTTGTTTGAAAGGAGAAAAGTGATTTGGTAAACATTATTTTTTGAACATTTTCACTTTGTAAAATTTGTGTTGATATAATATATATTGTCTTTAACAATAAAAAAATAAATTTTAAATTATATTCCAAGTTTCTGACATGGATATAATGTTTATTATCTTCTTTTAGAAAACTGTGGATTGAGGAACACGTTTATTTTAATATCTTCCTTTGTATATACGCCAATTCTATTTCAAATTTTACATCGATATTCGAAATATGTTAATTTCAATTTTGGAAGTAGGTTTAGTTATTGAAATATCGTTAAATCTTACAGGGACACATAGAGCGATAGCATTAAAATCGATTTATTTCTCATCTAAGGCCTCTGAAAGGAAAAATATGCAGCACTCATAAAGCGAATCATTTTACAGTCGAAGAAATCTGACTGCCTTCTACTCCCCTCCGGGGAACGAACTTCGGCCTTGAACCCCCCATGAGAGAAAAGCGACAAAGTAACACTCCAGCTAAAACTGTTGTTCCTACCCTCCTTCTCATGTGTCGCTGACGGATCTACATTTTCTGTTTCCTTTCAGAGACACAGAAAGAGAAAAAGCACAGCTCATTGAGCTGGTGCATCGTTATATCCTGAGTTAGAAAGAGGATGGGTCTTTTTGTATAACTAGTATAGCCGGCAAGTTTCCAGTGTTTCAACAACATGATGGACAATACTACCCAATGCAGGAATCACTTCCTGGAAACACCGTAAAAGTTTGCAGGCAGCGACCATAAATCTTGGTTGTCCTTCTGCCCTCTCAAATGGAAAGAGTCAGTTAAATGTTTAACCCCCCCCCCCTCGGTTTTCCATTTTACTTAGCATCGACAAAAGTCAAATTCTCATCTTAGATAATGTAGCACTTATAGTGTTGCATAAGAAAAGGAAATTCTCATGAAAAATGCAAGAAAGGGAAAAAAAACATGGAAAAGCCCCGACACTAAGAAGTAAAATCGAGTGCCAATTATAAGAAAAACGTCAAAAATAGAAAGTTGTAAAGTATATGTCAGCCAGCGATACAAGTGGCACATTTCCAATACTAAAATTACAAAAGAAATTTATTTGACTCCTTTTGCGAGAAAACTAAAAAACATTTCTGATGAAATGAGTTTATTCATTATAATTCTTTCTAAATATTTATATGGAGGTGAAAAAGAAAACAATACTTCTTTTTAAAAAAAATCCATTTTATATTTCAGTCTAAGCCTGAGAAACAAGTGTAATGAATTCAGTCTCTTGTATCTGAAGTCAATGGAGAATCCCAGTATGTTGGATTTAAATTCACAAAAAATTATTATAAATATACTGTAAATCTATTTAACATAAAGGATGGATTTGTGTTTGATCTGTATAGAAAAACAAACTATTGATGAGTTTTATTGAAATTCAATTAAAATATTCTTTACTATCTAGACTGAAATAAAAGCTTTGTCCGAAATCATAAAATTAAGATGTCCATCTTAATAAACATATTTTGTTTATATTTTTTTCAAGAACATTTGTTTTCCATTTTCTTGTTAATTAGTGTTGTAAAGTGATAGTAAAAATTTTCAAGCTTTTTTTTCCAGCAGTCTCTGATAGCGAGTTTGGCCGCGGTAGCCAAGTGGTCAAGGTATCGGAACATGGCAGGTATGCCATGAGTTCGAGCCTAGTACCACTAAAGACCCACGGTGTAGGGGTAAATGCACGTTAAATCTGTCGAGAGTTCAAACGTCCTACCGTTGGTGTGGTAGTTAGGAGAGGGGGGGGTGCCAGCTCAGGTGCCGTCCTTGTCACTTGACCGTGGTTCAAAATGACGAGGTCCGTCACCAAAAGCCTTCGTGTAGCTGAACAGAGTGACGTTAATATTCCCTCACTCACTGATAGCGAATTTTTTCTCTTTGTGAAGCTCCAATTGTTCCTACATAAAAAAATTTAAGAATGAAATAAATTTGACATTTTTAATTAATATGACAATTGCTTAAAATTATTGCAAATTTTAATGAATCTTTCGCAACAGACAATACATTTAAAAAAATTGAATTATTCTCAAACTTATACATAATTCATTGACAAAAGAATGAAATGAACTATTTAAAATATATTTAAATAATTAAAAAAGTTCAATTGTATTAATTTTAAAAATAAATTTTAGAAAATATATAGCACACTAATGCGTATTTCTGGCGGTAGTTTTTTTTTAAAAAAAAGAAAGAAAGCTATAAAATTTTTTAGAAATATTCCTCAAATTTTAATCGGACAGATAGTTGCATTTTTAAGAATAGCATTAAAACTGCGTTTGTACTTGTATAAATGAATTTTGAAAAACGGAATGCAAAGGATAAAACATTTGAATTTGATTCTTTTCTCCCTATAGTGAATGTGGTGTTGTGTGGCATTAGAAGAATGATATACCATCTTTCGTCATCGTCTTCCCATCAAAACAATTTACAGAGTTAACATTTCCAATAATTAAATATTGATTAACATATTTTAAATTTGAAACAAATCTGAAAAATATAAATAAAATTATTCAAGAAAATAGTTAATTTTAGAACTGCAATAGTAAATAAGATGATCAAGTGTATCCACTAAAAATTTGACATATTTTGATATTAAGGGGGGGGGGGACTAGGAAAAATAGAGTGATAAAAATATTCTTTTTTTTTTTTTTTAATAAGACATATCTTCAAAATAATCAAAACCTGCTTATAACAATTGACAATCCATGCGTAATTCAATTCAAGTGAGCTAGCTATTGAAGGAAAACGAACTAAAAGAAGGTAAAAAATTGTATTAATCTTTCACAGAAAAAGTTCCAAAATTTAAAAAATGAAGAAAAGTTTTTTTATTTTTTTTTCACTAAAATAAAATTTTTAGTAAAATATCCTATTATTTTTTTTTAGTATTTTATTTGCAGATTTATATAAATCAAATATTGAATTTTACCTTAAAAGTTATTACATGAAGTAATCAAAAATAGTTTTATTGTAAAAATATTATACAAAAAAATAATACAAATAAAGAATATATAAAATATACAGCATGTAATAAATAAAGAAGATAAGAGAAAAAAACTTTAAAAAATTAAACTTTTTCAATACTATTTTCTCAAATTTCTATAATTTTTAATTTTACATTAAAGTAACAAAAATTACTAAATTTCAAAAAATATCAAGTGTCCCAAAAGAAAATTGGAATTTTTACTTTTAAAAGGAATTAAAAAAATAAGGAACTGTGTTTTTATGACGTTTAATATGCATAAAAAACTTCTATTTTAATTTCTTCAAACACTAAAAATACTATCCTAAGAATCTTTAAAAATTTATTATGCAAAATAAGCTCAAAACTGACATTAAAAATTCATTACTTTTTATGTATTCTCTTTAAAAAATGTAATTATATTTCGGACTATATTATCGTGTGGAAGAACCAGACTCCACCACTTATTTCTAGTTCTAAATTACTTCGTGTTGCGCTAACTCTGTGACGTAGCCAGAAGTAAGAAGATCTAACAGACAGAAGCCACATTAGAATGATACTCGCGCTGCTTGGCGTTTTTGGCGTATATTGAAGCGTGAAAAAGCCCCTGTTTCTAAAGACATCCCCCAAAATTTTTCGGACGAAAAATATTTTTGATGGGCCCGAGAAAATAACACGGGGGGGGGGGAATGAAATGGAGACATGTCAAGGGGACGTTTCAAGCTTGATGTGTCCCATGAAATGTAGGCATTTCAACGTCGAGAAAAGACAAAGGATTGTTCCAATATCGGTGTCAGAGGCAGATTAAGGTAGTTGGAGGCCCCTGGCGGTAATAGGTTTGTGGCCCATGGGCTCAATAGTCGAAAAACTAAAATAGTGAAAAGGGCCGCTTACTTTAAATTCTCAAAATAAAAAGTATTGCTAATAATAAAACTCAACGGTTAAAGAAAAATCTTAACAGTATATAAAAACAAGATATCAATCATTGGCATGGCCAAGTAATTTTAGCGTGTTTTTCACATGTTGTATTTTACAAAAAGGCAACTAATGAACTTTTTACTAACAGAAAGTACAGTCGGTGGAAAAAATTGTCGAGCACCGTGACTCGTTCAAAAAATGATTGGAAACGGAAAACGACCTTTTCTGAAACAAAGTCTTTTTTGCATGAAACCCTCCACGGTATTTTTGTTGTTTTTTATTATGTTTCTGTACCCATTTTTGTTGTCATTTACACCTATTTCTCTTTACATGTTTCGTTTCCCCTTTTCTCTTGACATGGCTCTTTTTCTATAATTCCTGTACCCCCTACATGTTCGCTGCCATTTTGACACAAAATGCAAGTGTGTAGGGAACTATGCGGAAAGTTCTACTACAAACAGGAGCAAACTTTTTTAAAATTCCTCCGAAAAATATTTTTGATGGGCGTGAGAAAATTTTTCAGCCCATCCTAGACGAATGATTTAAAACGGGGGGGGGGGGTGATCCACAAATGAAATGGAGGCATGTCAGGAGGCGATCCACAAATGAAATGGAGATGCTCCAAGCTTGGTGTATCTTGAAAGCAGAGACCCATGAAATGTAGGCATTTCAACGTTGGTGTGTCGAGAAAAGAAAGAGAATCATTCCATTGCCATTTCACGATATAAAGCCTTCCAATATTGGCGTGTCAAGGAAACACGGAGGTCTCAACTTGCAGCCCGCAGGCAAATCCAATTTTTTGTGTCAAGTTTTTAAAAAGATGCATTCCAATCTTGGTGGATAATTTGGCCCGAAAAAAGGGGGACACAGTCGACATGCGACTCGGCCCCCAATTTTCGGATTTTTGAAGATTTTGGCTAAAAACATTTACCGATAAGACTGCCAGAATCTGGGAATTTTCGACATCATGCCTAATCCTGACAGTCTGAACGAAAAACATTTAGCATTTACCTGTTGCCATGAAAGTTCTTTTTCCGTCAAAACTGCCAGATTTGGAATATTCAATACAAACCCAAACCTGACAGTTTTAACCAAAAACAAAATTCTAAACTCTTGACTGCATTCAGAAGCACTCTTATTTCTGGCTGCTACAGTCGGTCGATAAAATAGTTGAGCACCATGACCCTTTCCAAAAATAATTGAAAATGGAAAACGAGCTTTTCTTGAAAGAATCCTCGGCTCTTTTTGTCAGTCCCCCCTACGTTGTGTTTCAGGTCCCACGGCTCTTTTTGTCAGAATCTTGTCCCTCTACGTTGTGTTTCAGGTCCAACTGCTCTTTTTGTCGAATCCCCTTTTCACCTCCCATCCCGTTGTGTTTTAGGTCCAACAGCTCGTTTTGAATCCATCCTATCCCTTTTTCACCTACCCCGCGTTGAGAGTCCCAGGGCTCTTTTTCCGTCTCATGTTTCAAGTCGACCTTAGAATGGCTCTTTTTGTACGAATTTTGTCCCCTTTTCATCTTCTTTTTACACTCCTGTTGCGTTTTATGCTCCCCTCAAAGTATGAAACAAAGTTGGTCTGAACGTCGAAATTCACCTTAGGATTGCTCTTTTTGCATGAATTTTGTCACTTATGTTGCGTTTTCAGCTCCAATCAAAGTCTGTTTCAAAGTCTGTCTCAGAGCCTTTCAATATCCTTATCGAAACTTTTTTCAAATTCTTCGGAAAAAATATTTTGGATGAGCGCGAGAAAAAAAAGTTTCAACCCAGACGAATGATTTAAAACTGGTGATTCACAAATGAAATGGAGACATGTAAGGGGGCAATCCACAAATGAAATGGAGATGCTTCAAGCTTGGTGTGTCTTGAAAGCAGCGACCCATGAAAAGTAGGCATTTCAACGTTGGTGTATCGAGAAAACCAGGAGAATCATTCCAGAGAATCATTTCATTGCCATTTCACGACCTTCCAATCTTGGCGTGTCAAGGAGGACTCAACTGGCAGCCAGCAGGCGAGTCCAATTTTTTTTGTGTCAAGTGTTTAAAAAGAGGCATTCCAATCTTGGTGCATCATGTGGCCCAAAAAAAGAGGGACCCAGTCGACATGCGACTCGGTCCCCAAATGTTCGGATTTTTTTTGAAGATTTTGGCTAAAAACATTTACCGATAAGACTGCCAGAATTTGGGAATTTTCAACATGACGCCAAATCCTGACAGTCTTAAAGAAAAACATGTAGCATTGACCTGTTGCCATGAAAATTCTTTTTTCCGTTAAAACTGCCAGATTTGGAATATCCAATACCAACCCAAACCTGACAGTTTTAACAAAAAAAAAACAAATGTCGACTGCAGTCAGAAGCAATCTAATGTCTAGCTGCTGGCTGCTCACCTTTTATATATTCTAATGAGGTCACGGGAAACGATTCCTATTGGTTGACGCTTTTCAACCTTGAAACTAATCTTTTAACGTATTTTATGACATCTTGGTTGACAACATTGAAACTAATCTTTAGCACATTTTTCGTTTGAGTACAAGTTTTAAAAGAGAAGCCCTCCAACGTTGGCACCTTCCTTAATCCAAAAAAGGGGGACCGAGTCGACTCTTGTGTCGACTCGGTCCCCCTTTTTTGGGCCCATGGGCATTTTTAACATTTCAATATTTTCGGTTTAGTCCAATATTTACAGTTCAATATTTACAGTTCAAATTTCAATTTTTCTCACTTACTCTACCAAATCAACCATTTGTTTCTTACATTCGGCCTGCAGGTTGTTGAAATGTTGCAGATAACGAGCAAAACGATAAGACTTTACCATGGTGCACTCGGATACATCATAATACTCGTGCATCTCATCGTGCAGGTGATTTGGAAGTATGATCATGGAGGTCATGGAACTTTGGCAGAGTCTCCAGGTTAATGGTAAAGAGTCCCAGCTGCTCAAAGATTTTGCGCTGGTCGGTTCCCTTGACCACGATGAGGCCTCGATTTCCTTGCGCCAAGTGACAATATTTGCCCCTGACGCAAAAGTTGAGGTATTCGAGGGGCACGGAGCCAGGCAGGTGGCTTTTGAGATGGAGACGTTCGTTGATATAACGATTGGCCCGGTCATCTTTCGAGGTGGTGATCAAATTGGAATGATCCACGGTGATGCACATTACTTGTTAATCCTCCGAACTGCTGGCAATGGAGACTTCGATGGGGACAGGCTTACCCCCACGATGAAACACGATGGCATGAGCAAAAAAGGCTAGATGAGACATGTTGCATTTGAGGGAAGGACGGCGGATGGCTCGCCTATTATACTCTGGTGGGTCACGTGAATTGATTCCTATTGGCTGGCAATCCATATCATGAGATTTCTATCGGCTATTCAACATTGACATGCAAAAAAAATACAAGAGGTTGGTAAAAAGTACTAAATTTTTGAAAAGAGAGGCTCTCCAATCTTAGCACCAATCCAAAAAAGGGGGACCGAGTCGACACAAAAGTCGACTCGGTCCCCCTTTTTTGGGCCCATGGGCAATTTTTTTTTCACTCTATCAAAGCTGAAACTTTGTCCTTCCATTCCGCCTGCAACTTGTGAAACTGCTGCAGATATTTTGCAAATTGAAAAGATTTCAGCATGGTGCAATGAGACACGTCCCCTTCCTCGTGGAGGTCATCATGCATGGGGTTGGGAAAGGTGCCATTACAAAGGGTGTTGAATTTGGGCAGCATCTCCAAGCATACGGTGACGAGTCCCAACTCTTTAAAATTTTTTTGCTGTTTTCAGCTTTTCACGACAATGAGGACTCCTGGGTCCACCATGCCCATCACGCAATGGGGCAATTCGTAGAGCAGCATGGGCACCTGCGTCGTTTGAATGAAATGCATTTATCCGGGGTGCACCGTTCTCAAACCAAAGGTTAAGTCTTTTTTTCACAAAAAACATGTTGCCATAGATGTAGACTATCCTCTTGTCGGTATTTTTGATCAAACGATCTGGATTTTTCAAGAGGCTTTTAGACACTTTTCCCCACAGGATATCGTGGGGTCTAAATGCGTTGACATGCATGGCTTCCATCACGGCAAGCTTGAAATTATCCATAAACGTCTTCTTTTGATGCCAATGATCCTTGCAAAATAAGGTAAGCACTCGTTTCACGTGGGGCTCGTGGTAGAGGATGCCCGCTCGAACTTAGCCCTGCCGAGTGGCATAATCCAACGCATGGGGTTTCTCGGGCAACGTCACGGGCACCACGGTGGAGGAAAGGTGCTCTGGAAAGGCGCATCCATGCTGCAAACTGAGGAGAAGCGTCAACACACGCCCTCCTTTTATACATTTTCAGACAGGATGCGAGCGAAAAATGGGGTTGAGAAGTTGGTGGAGAATGGCACACATGACTTGCATGGCAATCCAACGATGACATTGCGTCTGGTGGCAAAAGGGGCATTCTCCCCGTGGATGGGATTTCAAGAGCACGACGGGGGTGCGATTTAAAGGACTGATCGAATTCCATTTCGCTTGAATGTCTTTTAATTATTGCTTGGAACGTGAGTCGGTCATACAAAGGGTACCGACATTGAGATAATGTAAAGAGTTGAACAATTCATTCGCACCGACCCGATCCGAGGCATACGAGACGACACCATTGGTGAGCGTGAAACCATGGTCTCGGAGACACAACACGGCCAGACCGTGAGTATGGAAAAAGACTTGGGCATGGTTCTGGGGAAATCGATAGGCATAAGGGGGTCGTCGATAAGGTTTAAAACGACGTCGTCGAGAATCTAGGGGTCTCTGCCCATCTGGAGAAGAAGGTTCATGAGAAGGAGAAGCCATGGGAGTGGAGGGCAAAGGTGAACCAGGTGTCGACAACAGGTGAAACAAATCTTCCTTGTCTGTTATTTTGAAAAAAAGATTCGCTGCGAGTAGGTTGCTCTTAAACTCAATCTATCTAAAATTTTTTTTTTTATTAGAGATTGAATTGTAAAATTTTATATGCTTCTGAAAGATATTTTCAACACCAAAAGATATTTCAAACTTGCCTCTCTCCAACCTCACATTCTTTTTTGTGAATCTTTCAAACCTGTCAAATGACCCTTTTCAAACCTTTTGCCTCACATTCTTTTTTTGTGAATCTTTCAAACTTGTCAAATGTTTCTTTTCAAACTTTTTAAATCACATTCTTTTTTTTTGTGGCAAAAATTTTTCCGGGAATGACCCTTTTCACACTTACTTGCCTCACATTCTATTTTTTGTGGAAAAAATGTTCCCAACCCCCTCTAAAAAATTAAAGTTTTTTTTTCTTGTCGTTTCCAACCTTGACATTGAGAGTAGCCCAAAAAAATGGGATAATGATTACTGGTCCCGAGCTATGCTCCTTTCCAGCAATCCTTCTCCCATTTTTCTGGGGAACCTCTCCACCTCTACGGTGCTCGTATTGGTTGGGTGTCCTGCAGAGGAGACAGGTATTCCTCACCTCCAGGTGTAGGAGTAAGCAACGCATGTGAAATACATGGTCACAATGTGTCTTTTCTGGCCAATGCATAGGACTCAGGCAGATTGAACACATCTCGGGGACTTGGAAGGTGCTTTCCGGCCATTTCAACGCGTGGCACCCATCCAACACGGCTTGAGTCAATAGAATCCAGGGGGTCAACTGTTGAAGACCGTGTAGCCTCCAAGTCTTGTACGCCAATCGATACAACTTGGATATGGCCGTCCACAGGGCTTGAATAAAGGCCCCCTTTCCTTTGGTAGCCTGCTGCTCGCGGTAATCACTGTACAGTTCGGAGGGTTCAGAATATGTGAGGCACTCGAACGTGGGCAGGTCGTGGGGCTCGGGATTCAGAAACAATTTGCGTAAAAGTTCTCCCAGGTCCACGGGAGAGAGAGCAATCACGACGGAAGGTGTCAAAGTCTTTAAAAGGGCGCGAAAATGCGTGATGAAGGTAATGTATTTGGCCAAATGCTCCTCTTGGTACTTGGCCAGGTAGACTTGAAACGCTTTGTCAGACTCCATTGTCTCGTGTGATGCAGAGGGCTTCCGAGTCGTGCTTTTTAGAAGAGAGAAGCAGGAAGTGGATTTGGATTGGCTAGAAAGAGGAAGATCCTTTGGGGTAAGTATTCTTTTCCATTCTCTGGTTTCAATCTTGCTTCGGTGATTGCACCACACCATCCATAAAACGTGAATCATGGGGTCTCCCCGCAGTAAGCAATCCCATGGCAGGGGTCATTTCAAGGTGTGTAGTGAGCTTATCAACAGTTTTATTTCTCCAACATTGACATTGAGCTCGTCTCAAACAATCTTGATGATGTAAAGACCCATCCCGTACGATGACATGATTGAATTGTTTCACCATAAAATATTGCTCGGGTTCGTCAAATAAAATTAAAACAATGGCAAGTCTCGGGTCCTTCAGTGCATTCATCCGCACTATAGACACAATCGAAAAGATGGAATCCATGTTGGCTGAATACCACCTGGACGGGAATAGGAAATTGTTTCACGAGTTCATGAAATTTCCCAATACCCGCTAACCGTTGCAAGCGTCGTCTATAAGACGACCATCGTGAGACGTTGTCTCGCAAACCTAGGAGAATGTTTTTGTCCAATTCACCAATTAAAGATTCTAACGAGGTCATAATGACGTGTAAGAAATATCACTGCAAACAAATTGAAAGCTCGAGTGGAAAGCTCAACCTTCTTAAACACTCTCTAATCTCTCAAAAAAAAGTTTTTTTAGAGAGTTTTTTGTCAAGATTTTATTTTGCCGTTGGTGTTGGAAATTTTTTCCATGCTCAATTGCACATTCTGAAGGCTGGCAAGAATTTCCAACATGTCGCGAGTCTTGACTCGGGATAAATAGTATTTTCCATTGCATAAAATTGGCTCCAACCTTACATTGGTTGGCTCACCGTGCAACATTTGTTCTTGAAACAAATGGTTGTAAGCTTATAAATGTTCGGGAGTTTTATGTAGACTTGATACACAACATTGATATTTAGATTTTGTCAGACACTCTTTGGGATGTAGTATCCCATCTCGTACGACGACTTTATCCATTTGTTTCACAATAAAATATTTTTCGGGATCATCAAATAAATAAAAACAATGACAACAACCTGGGCCTTGAGTATTTTTGTCTCTACTATAGATGCAATCCGAGATGTGAAGCCCATGTTTGTTCTGTAGCAACTTGACGGGAAGAGGAAATCTGTTCAAGAGTTCTTGAAATTTCACAATACCCGCTAAACGTAGCAATTTTCGTCTATAAGGAAACAACTCTGAGACAGGTTCTTGCTGCCCACCTGGGATAACAGTTTGTTCCAATTCAGAAATAAATGTTTTTAAAGAAGACATCACTCTGAGTAATAAATGCTTACAATCAGGGAATAGACAACTGACTAAAGAGCCCAAAATATTTAACACTATTCTGAGGAATGCTTACAATCAGGGAATACAAATAGAATTGTAATACAACTCTCGGCAGATTAAAGAGCTCAAAGTATTTAAAAATATTCTGATGAATGCTTACAATCAGGGAATACAAATAAAATTGTCAAACAACTCTCAGCAGATTGAAGAGCTCAAAAAATTTAAAACTATTGTACTACTCTAAAAAAAAAAAATTTTTTTAGTTTCAAAGGTTTGCTAGTGAACTCGAAAGTTTAGAGATGGCTGAAGGAGGTCGAAGCAACTTTTTTACTCTATTGTTATTCCAACGCCATGTATTGGAAGAGATTCTGTCCACTCTTTTTCTTTGCAACAAATATTTCAATATTTCATTTTCGACTGACATGCTTTGTACTTTAGCGTTCAACTCATTTGCTATCGTTTTCATCACGTCATTTTCCTTTTTCAACACGTCTTTTCCCCCTTGAATCAAGTCTCTTTCCCTTTCCATTAGGTCGTTTCTCGCTTTCATCTCGTTGAGCCTTTGGTTGTTTTCGCTTTCATTTCATCCAGTCCGTTTTTCGCTTTCATTTTTCCACCTAAATATCAGATTGTGGTCCATGGCACATTCTTGTTTTGTTTTCTTGACTTCATTCATCATATTTTGTTGTTTACGAGACAACACATACACTTCGTCTACCATGCGTTGAAATGAACACTCGGCTCCCTGGTTTCCCTCTTTTACATACTATGTTTTATTATTGTATAAATTCAAATACAGAGGTGTGCATTCCTCCGTTTCCTCGTAGCGCGGATACAAGGGAATCACGCAATTTAAAAATTTCCAGCCCGTCACACCGATCAGTACCCCCCATCTTACATTATGCCATGGGTCCCGTACACGCGTGGCAACCTTTTCTCAACTGGATACATTTTTATTTCCAAGTTGATCCCACAATAATTTTTCTATTCCTCATGGAAAGAGGGTACAGAGAAAAGCAATACTATGTGGATGAAACGGTCGATTGATGTAAAAATGCGATCCATGTTGCAAATTGTTCAATTTGTCAGGAATCTCACCCTTGTCACACGACGATTTGGGTTGACTCACGTACACGATGGTTTGCACAAGATGAAAGGCATTTTTAATCTTGACGCATTTTTTGGCATGACCGCTCTTGGGAAACTCATATCGAACCTTTCCTTTCCAGATGTCTTCAAACGCACTCTCTTGTTCACACGCTAGAATCATGTGTCGATGCTGTATTTTACCCCTCTCATTTTGCAATCCATCGCAGAGACACCAAAAGGGTAATAGGACACTTTGATCTCGAATATTTTCCATTTCCCGGCGAAACGTATCAAACACATCCCGTTTTACCATAATGTGAAACCACACACAATCTTGCCTCAAATAACTTTGAATCATTCCCCACACATCTTTTCTTATCCCCTCTTCCCACATGTCGGGTTTTTCAAGCAATGCATCATAAAACCCTACATATTCGCTCAATCTATCCTTGGTACGACCCTGCATTTCACGCGATATGGGTTGAAAGTGTCTACATCCACACACTTTCTCCCCCTTCTCCTCTTCCACCTTGGCCTCTTCCACCTTGGCCTCTTTCACCTTGGCCTCTTTTACGAAATGTTGCAAGCACGACGTGAGATGGTTCATGTTTTCAGGACAATTCTTTTGTCCATGAGGCCGTTGTTTTCTTCCGAAACAAAACATGCATTGCTTCCGACCCTCCACCTTATGTGTTCCGGACGCATGTTTTTTTATAAAAGTGAAGCACGGTCATGTGCTCCAGACATTCGGGACTTTCTACCCGCGTACCAGAGCATCTATTGAGATGTCTGTAAAATGAAGTAGAGGATTTGAGAATGTCTCCACGATCCCTCAAAGACGCTTGTGTCCTCAGCAAGCATGTACCTTATTTATCGTGGACTCTTTGGGTCACCCGTTGGAAAAAACTCCCCGTTGGATTCATTGGATAGCACTCCCATGGCTTCCCTTCCATGTCCTTTGACCTGTTGAACACAGGCCCTCCACACAAACCATGTTATTTGCCCTCCTCGAGATTTTTACCTGAAAAGGAAACAAACTTGACCCTTTCCATGCCTTTTTACCTGTTTGAAACAGGCCCCCAAAACAGGCCAAAATCCGTAACTAATAGTATAATAAGGAGCCTTCTGCTTACTACTGCATGATGTCATGAATTTATGTGGGAGAGTGACATGACAATGAAAATGAGAGTACAGTATGTAAAAAATATTGGGACAGGTGTAAAAAAATAAATTCCAATGAAAGAAGGAACCTTCTGTTGACTACTGCAGGATGTCATGAATGGATGTGAGTGAGTGTCAGGATGAAACATGAAAATAAATTGAATGAAAGGACATATTGCAAAAAATTATTTGGTATAAACAAATCTCTCCTAACAACATTTCTTGTCTAGCTAGAGTTGTTCTCTTAAGTGCTATGACAATTGTCATTTTACTTTTTAGTTGTCATGTTCTATAGACCCTCCTATGGGGTATCGGCCTCCACCATGAATAGTTTTGTCCTCTACTCATGCCCTCAAATCATTTGATAGCTCACCATTCCTTTTCGGCTCCATACAAGTCGAGTTATTTTCGATTCAAGCCGTGTTGGTTTCCAGGCTCTCGAGACCCTCCTATGGGGGTATACTCAATTGTTTTACACGGTTCGACAGGGCTTGAAGCCCACGTCCTACAATGCACGACACAAGTTCATATGTGCCATAGGAGCCCCGTCATTTGCCTTTGAATTTTGTTTTTTTCACTCCTTACAGACCCTCCTATGGGGGGTAGGGTAAAAACATGTAGACTGTTGCAATTTCCTGGCTCGTCTCTTACATTTGACATACCGCAAAAGCTTTTAGGTTCCATAGACGCCGAGATTGGTTCAAGACCAGCCGGACACCTGTTTTCGAGCCCTAGATAGCCTACTATGGGAAATTGGATCTTGTAACGGTTATCCTTCGAAAGAGCATGTCATTCCAAACAAATGGATAATTGACACGACGACCTTGGGGGTGTTTGGGGCTGAGCAAGGTTCCCTTAAGTGTCGAAACGTTTTGAAGCCTAGGATCCAAACCCGGTACCCAATGTCCATATTCAGGGCATCAAACGATAGTCCCTGTTAGGTGCTATACAACAACGTCGACGGTTGGGTCATTGGACCCTTGGGTGAGGAGCAAATCTAAAATAGACCACAGAGCCTTTTGGAGCCTAGTGCCTCAACCAGGGGGTCTAGGTCCCAACCGATGGATGCGTTATAAACTACAAACGATTCTAAATCTTTGGAGGGGTCACACGTCTAGAAGGGCCCCATAGCAGCCGAGATATCTCGACTTCCGTTTCACCAGGGGGGTCCCCATGACCCCCCAGGGAAAAAGTGTGGACCCGATCCACCCGATCCGTTATTGACCGAGATATAAGGTTTGAACTTGATTCCATAGTATTTTAATGTGAAAAATTTCCATATTAAGCCTATAGACAACCTTTTCTGTAATCCCCTCCTATGGGGGTAGGGTTTTGTAAGGGGTGGAAGGAACCAGGGGGTCTAGGTCTAAATCAAAAATGTTATTAACCCCCATGGAACAGGTTTGGAACCATTGTAATTGACCGAGATGGAAGGTTCGAGCACGATTCCATGGAAAGATACACTGAAAAATATCACAAGTCCTTTAACATTCTAATGCGCATGCACTTGACGTCACTTGAATGTAGAGTATAAACGCTCGACAACTTGTGAGTCAAGCTCAATCTCTTTTCTGTTTTGGAAATCTATCTCACTAAAAAAAAAAATTTTTTTTTTTAGTAATACAATGTTTCAGTTGGATTTTCAGAGCAGAGAATAAACTGAGCTTGACTCACAAGTCGTTGAGCATTTATACCCTACACCTACATTCAAGTGACTTCACGTGCATGCGCAATAGAATTTTATAGGACTTGTAATTTTTTCGCATGATACTACTATGGAAATTTTTCACATTAAAATACTATGGAATCAAGTTCAAACCTTCTATCTCGGTCAATTACGGTCGGATCGGGTCCACACTTTTTCCCTGGGGGGTCATGGGGACCACCCCCTGGTGAACCGGAAGTCGCGATATCTTGGCTCCTATGGGGCCTTCCTAGACGTGTGACCCCTCCAAAGATTCAGAATGGTTTGTAGTTTACAAAACATCCATCGGTTGGGACCTAGACCCCGTGGTTGAGGCACTAGGCTCCAAAAGGCTCTGTGGCCTATTTTAGATTTGCTCCTCACCCAAGGGTCCGATGACCCAACTGTCGACGTTGTTGGATAGCACCTAACAGGGACTATCGTTTGATGCCATGAATATGGACATTGAGTACTGGGTTTGGATCCTAGGCTTCAAAACGTGTCGACACTTAAAGGGACCTTGCTCAGCCCCCAACGCCCCAAGGTCGTCGTGTCACCTATCCATTTGTTTGAAATGACATGTTCTTTCGAAGGATACCCGTTACAAGATTTAATTTCCCATAGTAGGCTCTCTAGGGCTCGAAAACAGGTGTCCACTGGTCTTGAACCTATCTCGGCGTCTATGGTACCTAAAAGCTTTTGTGGTATGTCAAATGAAAGAGACGAGCCAGGAAAATGCAGCAGTCTACATGTTTTTACCCTACCCCCCATAGGAGGGTCTGTAAGGAGTGAAAAAAACAAAATTCAAAGGCAAATGACGGGGCTCCTATGGCACCTATGAACTTGTATCGTGCATTGTAGGACGTGGGCTTCAAGTCCTGTCGAACCGTGTAAAACAATTGAGTATACCCCCCATAGGAGGGTCTCGAGAGCCTGGAAACCAACACGGCTTGAATCGAAAATAACTCGACTTGTATGGAGCCGATAAGGGATGGTGAGCTATCAAATGATTTGAGGGCATGAGTAGAGGAAAAAACTATTCATGGTGGACCCCATAGGATAGTCTATAGAACATGACAACCGAAAAGTAAAATGACAATTGTCGTAGCACTTAAGAGAACAACTCTACCTAGACAAGCATCATGTCCTTTCATTCAATTCATTTTCATGTTTTATCCTGACATTCACTCACATCCATTCATGACATCCTGCAGTAGTCAACAAAAGGTTCGATCTTTCATTGGAATTTATTTTTTTACACCTGTCCCAATATTTTTTACATCCTGTCCTCTCAGTCCATTCATTTTCATGTCACTCTCCCACATCCATTCATGACGTCATGAACTAGAACACAAAAGGTTCCTTATTACTATTAGTTACAGATTTGGGCCTGTTTTTGGGCTGGTTTCAAACAGGTAAAAAGGCATGGAAAGGGTCATGTTTGTTTCCTTTTCAGGTAAAAATCTTGAGGAGGGCAAATAGAATGGTCTGTGTGCAGGGCCTGTGTTCAACAGGTCAAAGGACATGGAAGGGAAGCCACGGGAGTGCTATCCAATGAATCCAACGGGGAGTTTTTTCCAACGGGTGACCCAAAGAGTCCACAATAAATAAGGTCCATGCTTGCTGAGGACACAAGCGTCTTTGAGGGATCGTGGAGACATTCTCAAATCCTCTACTTCATTTTACAGACATCTCAATAGATGCTCTGGTACGCGGGTAGAGTGTCCCGAATGTCTGGAGCACATGACCATGCTTCACTTTTATAAAAAACATGCGTCCGAAACACATAAGGTGGAGGGTCGGAAGCAATGCATGTTTTGTTTCGGAAGAAAACAACGGCCTCATGGACAAAAGAATCGTCCTGAAAACATGAACCATCTCACGTCGTGCTTGCAACATTTCGTAAAAGAGGCCAAGGTGAAAGAGGCCAAGGTGGAATAGGCCAAGGTGGAAGAGGAGAAGGGGGAGAAAGTGTGTGGATGTAGACACTTTCAACCCATATCGCGTGAAATGCAGGGTCGTACGAAGGATAGATTGAGCGAATATGTAGGGTTTTATGATGCATTGCTTGAAAAACCCGACATGTGGGAAGAGGGGATAGGAAAAGATGTGTGGGGAGTGATTCAAAGTTGAGGCAAGATTGGGTGTGGTTTCACATTATGGTAAAACGAGATGTGTTTGATACGTTTCGCCGGGAAATGGAAAAGATTCGAGATCAATGTGGCCTATTACCCTTTTGGTGCCTCTGCGATGGATTACAAAATAAGAGGGGTAAAATACAGCATCGACACATGATTCTAGCGTGTGAACAAGAGAGTGCGTTTGAAGACGTCTGGAAAGGAAAGGTTCGGTATGAGTTTCCCAAGAGCGGTCATGCCAAAAAATGCGTCAAGATTAAAAATGCCTTTCATCTGGTGCAAACCATCGTGTACGTGAGTCAACCCAAATCGTCGTGTGACAAGGGTGAGATTCCTGCCAACTTGAACAATCTGCAACATGGATCGCATTTTTACATCAATCGACCCTTTCATCCACATAGTATTGCTTTTCTCTGTACCCTCTTTCCAGGAGGAATAGAAAAATTATTGTGGGATCAACTTGGAAATAAAAATGTATCCAGTTGGGAAAAGGTTGCCAAGCGTGTACGGGACCCATGGCATAATGTAAGATGGGGGGTACTGATCGGTGTGACGGGCTGGAAATTTTTAAATTGCGTGATTCCCTTGTATCCGCGCTACGAGGAAACGGAGGAATGCACACCTCTGTATTTGAATTTATACAATAATAAAACATAGTATGTAAAAGAGGGAAACCAGGGAGCCGAGTGTTCATTTCAACGCATGGTAGACGAAGTGTATGTGTTGTCTCGTAAACAACAAAATATGATGAATGAAGTCAAGAAAACAAAACAAGAATGTGCCATGGACCACAAACTGATATTAAGGTCTAAGCTGGATGAAATGAAAGCGAAAAACGACCAAAGGCTCAACGAGATGAAAGCGAGAAACGACCTAATGGAAAGGGAAAGAGACTTGATTCAAAGGTAAAAAGACGTGTTGAAAAAGGAAAATGACGTGGTGAAAACGATAGCAAATGAGTTGAACGCTAAAGTACAAAGCATGTCAGTCGAAAATGAAATATTGAAAAATTTGTTGCAAAAAAAAAGAGTGGACAGAATCTCTTCCAATACATGGCTTTGGAACAACAATAGAGTAAAAAAGTTGCTTTGACCTCCTTCAGCCATCTCTAAACTTTCGAGTTCACTAGCAAACCTTTGAAACTAAAAAAAAATTTTTTTTAGAGTATTACAATAGTTTTAAATTTTTTGAGCTCTTCAATCTGCTGAGAGTTGTTTGACAATTTTATTTGTATTCCCTGATTGTAAGCATTCATCAGAATATTTTTAAATACTTTGAGCTCTTCAATCTGCCGAGAGTTGTATTACAATTCTATTTGTATTCCCTGATTGTAAGCATTCATTAGAATAGTGTTAAATATTTTGGGCTCTTTAGTCAGTTGTCTATTCCCTGATTGTAAACATTCATTTCTCAGAGTGATGTCTTCTTTAAAAACATTAATTTCTGAATTGGAAAAAATTATTATCCCAGGTGTGCAGCAAGAACCTGCCTCAGAGTTGTTTCCTTATAGACGAAAATTGCTACGTTTAGCGGGTATTGTGAAATTTCAAGAACTCTTGAACAGATTTCCTCTTCCCGTCAAGTTGCTACAGAACAAACATGGGCTTCACATCTCGGATTGCATCTATAGTAGAGACAAAAATACTGAAGGCCCAGTCTGTTGTCATTGTTTTTATTTATTTAATAATCACGAGAAATATTTTATTATGAAACAAATGGATAAAGTCGTCGCAAAAGATGGGACACTGCATCCCAAAGAGTGTTTGACAAAAGCTAAATGTCAACGTTGGGTATCAAGTCTACATAAAACTTCCGAACATTTATAAGCTTACAACCATTTGTTTCAAGAACAAATGTTGCACGGTGAGCCAAACAATGTAAGGTTGGAGCCAATTTTATGCAATGGAAAATATTATTTACCCCGAGCCAAGACTCACGACATGTTGGAAATTCTTGACAGCCTTCAGAATGTGCAATTGAGCATGGAAAAAATTTCCAACACCAACGGCAAAATAAAATCTTGACAAAAAACTCTCTAAAAAAACTTTTTTTTGAGAGATTAGAGAGTGTTTAAAAAGGTTGAGCTTTCCACTCGAGTTTTCATTTTGTTTGCAGTGACATTTCTTACACGTCATTATGACCTCGTTAGAATCTTTAATTGGTGAATTGAAAAAAAAAACATTCTCCTAGGTTTGCGAGACAACGTCTCACGATGGTCGTCTTATAGACGACGCTTGCAACGTTTAGCGGGTATTGTGAAATTTCATGAACTCGTGAAACAATTTCCTATTCCCGTCCAGGTGGTATTCAGCCAACATGGATTCCATCTTTCCGATTGTGTCTATAGTGCGGATGAATGCACTGAAGGACCCGACACTTGCCATTGTTTTAATTTATTTGACGAACCCGAGCAATATTTTATGGTGAAACAATTAAATTATGTCATCGTACGGGATGGGTCTTTACATCATCAAGATTGTTTGAGACGAGCTCAATGTCAATGTTTGAGACATAAAACTGTTGATAAGCTCACTACCCACCTTGAAATGGCCCCTGCCATGGGATTGTTTACTGCGGGGAGACCCCATGATTCACGTTTTATAATGCTGTGGTGCAATCACCGAAGCAAGATTGAAACCAGAGAATGGAAAAGAATTCTTACCCCCAAAGGATCTTCCTCCTTCTAGCCAATCCAAATCCACTTCCTGCTTCTCTCTTCTAAAAAGCACGGCTCGGAAGCCCTCTGCATCACACGAGACAATGGAGTCTGACAAAGCGTTTCAAGTCTACCTGGCCAAGTACCAAGAGGCCCATTTGGCCGAGTAAATTACCTTCATGGTGTATTTTCGAGCCGTTTTACAGACTTTGACACCTTCCGACGTGATTGCTCTCTCCCCCGTGGACCTGGGAGAACTTTTACGCAAAGTGTTTCCGAATCCCGAGCCCCACGACCTGCCCACGTTCGAGTGCCTCACATATTCTGAACCCTCCGAACTGTACAGTGATTACCTCGAGCAGCAGGCTACCAAAGGAAAGGGGGCCTTTATTCAAGCCCTGTGGACGGTCTTGGCCATACCCAAGTTGTATCGATTGGCGTACAAGGCTTGGAGGCGACACGGTCCTCAACAGTTGACCCCCTGGATTCTATTGGCTCAAGCCGTGTTGGATGGGTGCTACGCGTTGGAATGGCCCGAAAGCGTCTTCCAAGTCCCCGAGACGTGTTCCATCTGCCTGAGTCCTATGCATTGGCCATAAAAGACACATTGTGGCCATGTATTTCACATGCGTTGCTTACTCCAACACCTGGAGGTGAGGAACACCTGTCCCCTCTGCAGGACACCCAACCCAATACCAGCACCGTAGAGGTGGAGAGGTTTCCCCAGAAAAATGGGAGAATGATTATAGGAAATGAGCATAGCTCTGGACCAGTAATCATTCTCCCATTTTTTTGGGCTACTCTCAATGTCAAATTTCAAACGACAAGAAAAAAATACTTTAATTTTTTAGAGGGGGTTGGGAACACTTTTTCCATAAAAAAAAATAATGTGAGGCAAGTAAGTTTAAAGAAAGTCATTCCTGGAAAATTTTTTTCCACAAAAAAAAAGAATGTGAGCTAAAAAGTTTGAAAAGAAACATTTGACAAGTTTGAAAGATTCACAAAAAAAGAATGTGAGGCAAAAAGTTTGAAAAGGGTCAATTGACAGGTTTTAAAGATTCACAAAAAAGAATGTGAGGGTGAGGCAAGTTTGAAATATCTTTTGGTGTTGAAAATATCTTTCAGAAGCAAATAAAATTTTACAACTCAATCTCTAAAAAAAAAAATTTTTTTTTAGAGAGTTTGAGTTTAAGAGCAACCTACTCACAGCGTATCTTTTTTTCAAAATGACAGACACGGAAGATTTGTTTCACCTGTTGTCGACACCTGGTTCATCTTTGCCCTCCACTCCCATGGCTTCTCCTTCTCATGAACCTTCTTCTCCAGATGGGCAGAGACCCGAAGATCCTCGACGACGTCGTTTTAAACCTTATCGACGACCCCCCTTATGCCTATCGATTTCCCCAGAACCATGCCCAAGTCTTTTTCCATACTCACGGTCTGGCCATGTTGTGTCTCCGAGACCATGGTTTCATGCTCACCAATGGTGTCGTCTCGTATGCCTCGGATCGGGTCGGTGCGAATGAATTGTTCAACTCTTTACATTATCTCAATGACGGTACACTTTGTATGACTGACTCACGTTCCAAGCAATAATTTGAAGACATTCAAGCGAAATGGAGAGTTTTCAGTCCTGTCAAACGCACCCCCGTCGTGCTCTTGAAATCCCATCCACGGGGAGAATGCCCCTTTTGCCACCAGACGCAATGTCATCAATGGATTGCCGTGCAAGGCATGTGTGCCATTCTCTTACAACCTCTCAACCCCATTTTTCACTCGCATCCTGTCTGAAAACGTATAAAAGGAGGACGCGTGTCGACGCTTCTTCTCAGTTTGCAGCGTGGATGCCTTCCCAGAGCACCTTTCCTCCACCGTGGTGCCCGTGACGTTGCCCGAGAAACCCCATGCGTTGGAATATGCCACTCGGCAGGGAAAGTTCGAGCGGGCATCCTCTACCAAGAGCCCCACGCGAAACGAGTGTTTACCTTATTTTGCAAGGATCATTGGCATCAAAAGAAGACGTTTATGGATAATTTCAAGCGTGCCGTGATGGAAGCCAAGCATGTCAACGCATTTAGACCCCACGATATCCTGTGGGAAAAAGTGTCTAAAAGCCTCTTGAAAAATCCAGATCGTTAGCTCAAAAATACCGACAAGAGGATGGTCTACATCTATGGCAACATGTTTTTTGTGAAAAAAAGACTTTACCTTTTGTTTGAGAACGGTGTAACCCGGAGAGGTGCATTTCATTCAAACGACGCAGCTGCCCATGCTGCTCTACGAATTGCCCCCCTCCAGTCTCCAGTGCCGAGTCCAACCCAATGTGGCGAGGAGGATTTTTGAGCCCTATGACCAAATGCTCTACCATCGGACCATCTTGGAGCCCCACACGGCGTATCCGATCCCAGCTGGAACCCACTACTTGATGTTGACGGTTCAAAAAACAGCTTTTGGTCTGGACATTATCCCCGAATCCCTTCTCCCTCAAATCCTTCAGAAGGGATTCCACTTGAGGGATTTTCGAAAAATGAAAAGGTTTGATCAAACCCCCTACAAGCTACCTCCTCCTACCCCGGCTCATGGACTGAAGCGAACTTTGAAGGAGACGCACCCACCCAAGAAATGAGGGCGCATCATTAGACTTGTGTAGATTCCAGAGCCTAGAGAGATTCCAGTCCCTGTGCAGATTCCAGAGCCTATACAGATTCCAGTCCCTGTACAGATACCAGAGCCTATACAGATTCCAGTCCCTGTGCACATTCCAGAGCCTCAGCTACTCTATCCAGAGCCTGTGCAGATTCCAGAGCCTGAGCTACTCTATCCAGACCCTGAGCAGATTCCAGAGCCTGAGCTACTCTATCCAGAACCTGTGCAGATACCAGACCCTGTGAAGATTCCAGACCCTGTGAAGATTCCAGACCTCGTGAAGATTCCAGACCTTGAGCAGATTCCAGAGCCAGATACTGCTTTGTTCGATCAGCTCCTATCGTCCGTCTATGAACAAGAACCCTAAGTGCTCCACCTGGTCCCCTCTCTCTTTGATGAAAACAATGAGCTCATTGCCTTCCTGGATGCTTTCGAAAGAGATTTGGCGATGCAGCCCCTGGACTTGTAAATGCCCAAACTCCCCTCTTGTATAACAAACCTTCTTTTGGATTTAAAGCGATTCAACCCATGAATCTGTCTTGTAGATGATTAATGAAAAAAAATTTTTTTAAGAAAACAAGTCTCATTCTTTGTGTCAAAAAAAACCAAATCTCATTCCTTGTGTCAAAATGATACAATATTTTTTGAACCAATGTCGACATCGCACGACGATCGTGTTTGGAAATTTGGGTCGCTGGCCAGTTCGAGTCACGTATTACGAGTCAGACTATCCTTACACCATCCTTTTTGAGCCCAATTTGGGTGTGCACGTTCCTCGGTCGTTTGGAAAAACCGTGGTCGTCTTTACGAGTCATTTGGATTTGGCGTGGGATGCAGGAGTCGATTTAAAATTCTTTCAATTGGGTCGTCCCCCGTCTCGCCGAGTTTGGGACGGCCATCAACCTCATAATAAGGAGGCCTATCCGTTGAATCTCACGGATTGCACGCGCCTAGCGGATGTGTACGTGAGATTATTAACGTGGTTGGACGATTGGGAAATGCATCGAGACGAAAACCTTCCTTGGCGCCTGGTGTGTCCCTAACCCTGGAAACGGGCTTTGGAAAAACACGTGGAACGCTCGCATCAAAAGGCCTTGGCCCATGGGATGCCAGTTGACGTCACGCTCCTCAAACATATATAACGCCAGCCTCTAGCCAGCAGAATCATTCTTTTTCAGAAGGAAAAAAAGCAACATCTCTATCTATTTTGCTCATGCCAACTACTTTCTGCACCAGGGCAAGCCAGTGCCCATCGAGTTGTCTATTGCCCCCCTTCCCTGGAATGGCAGTGATCCTCAAGTGCTCTGCATCACCGTCAACCGTGACGGACTCATTTCCACGCCCCGAGACATGTGATACAATGCCTGCAAAAACGCTCGTCTTCTTCTGGTACGTCCCTTGCCCAAGAGTGTGCCTGTAGACTACCTTCCCTATTGCCTGAGGGGCATGGTGGACCCAGGAGGCCTCATTGTCGTGAAAAGCTCAAAACAGCAAAATTTTTTTAAAGAGTTGAGATTCGTCACCGTATGTTTGGAGATGCTGCCCAAATTCAACACCCTTTGCAATTGCACCTTTCCCAACTCCATGCATGATGACCTCCACGAGGATGGGCACGTGTCTCATTGCACCATGCTGAAATCTTTTCAATTTGCAAAATATCTGCAGCAGTTTCACAAGTTGCAGGCGGAATGGAAGGACAAAGTTTCAGCTTTGATAGAGTGAAAAAAAAATTGCCCATGGGCCCAAAAAAGGGGGACCGAGTCGACTTTTGTGTCGACTCGGTCCCCCTTTTTTGGATAAAGGAAGGTGCTAAGATTGGAGAGCCTCTCTTTTCAAAAATTTAGTACTTTTTACCAACCTCTTGTATTTTTTTTGCATGTCAATGTTGAATAGCCGATAGAAATCTCATGATATGGATTGCCAGCCAATAGGAATCAATTCACGTGACCCACCAGAGTATAATAGGCGAGCCATCCGCCGTCCTTCCCTCAAATGCAACATGTCTCATCTAGCCTTTTTTGCTCATGCCATCGTGTTTCATCGTGGGGGTAAGCCTGTCCCCATCGAAGTCTCCATTGCCAGCAGTTCGGAGGATTAACAAGTAATGTGCATCACCGTGGATCATTCCAATTTGATCACCACCTCGAAAGATGACCGGGCCAATCGTTATATCAACGAACGTCTCCATCTCAAAAGCCACCTGCCTGGCTCCGTGCCCCTCGAATACCTCAACTTTTGCGTCAGGGGCAAATATTGTCACCTGGCGCAAGGAAATCGAGGCCTCATCGTGGTCAAGGGAACCGACCAGCGCAAAATCTTTGAGCAGCTGGGACTCTTTACCATTAACCTGGAGACTCTGCCAAAGTTCCATGACCTCCATGATCGTACTTCCAAATCACCTGCACGAGGAGATGCACGAGTATTATGATGTATCCGAGTGCACCATGGTAAAGTCTTATCGTTTTGCTTGTTATCTGCAACATTTCAACAACCTGCAGGCCGAATGTAAGAAACAAATGGTTGATTTGGTAGAGTAAGTGAGAAAAATTGAAATTTGAACTGTAAATATTGAACTGTAAATATTGGACTAAACCGAAAATATTGAAATGTTAAAAATGCCCATGGGTCCAAAAAAGGAAGACCGAGTCGACACAAGAGTCGACTCGGTCCCCCTTTTTTGGATTAAGGAAGGTGCCAACGTTGGAGGGCTTCTCTTTTAAAACTTGTATTTAAACGAAAAATGTGCTAAAGATTAGTTTCGAGGTTATCAACCAAGATGTCATAAAATACTTTAAAAGATTAGTTTCAAGGTTGAAAAGCGTCAACCAATAGGAATCGTTTCACGTGACCTCATTAGAATATATAAAAGGTGAGCAGCCAGCAGCTAGACATTAGATTGCTTCTGACTGCAGTCGACATTTGTTTTTTTTTTTGTTAAAACTGTCAGGTTTGGGTTGGTATTGGATATTCCAAATCTGGCAGTTTTAACGGAAAAAGAATTTTCATGGGAACAGGTCAATGCTACTTGTTTTTCGTTAAGACTGTCAGGATTTGGCGTCATGTTGAAAATTCCCAAATTCTGGCAGTCTTATAGGTAAATGTTTTTAGACAAAATCTTCAAAAAAAATCCGAACATTGGGGGACCGAGTCGCATGTCGACTGGGTCCCCCTTTTTTAGGGCCACATGATGCACCAAGATTGGAATGCCTCTTTTTAAACACTTGACACAAAAAAAAATTGGACTCGCCTGCTGGCTGCCAGTTGAGTCCTCCTTGACACGCCAAGATTGGAAGGTCGTGAAATGGCAATGAAATGATTCTCCTGGTTTTCTCGATACACCAACGTTGAAATGCCTACATTTCATGGGTCGCTGCTTTTAAGACACACCAAGCTTGAAGCATACCCATTTCATTTGTGGATTGCCCCCTGACATGTCTCCATTTCATTTGTGAATCCTCCCCCCCCCCGTTTTAAATAATTCGTCTGGGTTGAAACTTTTTTTTCTCGCGCTCATCCCAAATATTTTTTTCGAAGAATTTGAAAAAAGTTTCGATAAGGATATTGAAAGGCTCTGAGACAGACTTTGATTGGAGCTGAAAACGCAACATAAGTGACAAAATTCATGCAAAAAGAGCAATCCTAAGGTGAATTTCGACGTTCAGGCCAACGTTTCATACTTTGAGTGGAGCATAAAACGCAACAGGAGGGTAAAAAGAAGATGAAAAGGGGACAAAATTCGTACAAAAAGAGCCATTCTAACGTCGACTTGAAACATGAGAGGGAAAAAGAGCCGTGGGACTCTCAACGCGGGGTAGGTGAAAAAGGGACAGGATGGATTCAAAAAGAGCTGTTGGACCTAAAACGCAACGGGATGGGAGGTGAAAAGGGGATTCGACAAAAAGAGCAGTTGGACCTGAAACACAACGTAGAGGGACAAGATTCTGACAAAAAGAGCCGTGGGACCTGAAACACAACGTAGGGGGGACTGACAAAAAGTGCCGAGGATTCTTTCAAAAAAAGTTCGTTTTCCATTTTCAATCATTTTTTGAAAGGGTCACGGTGCTCAACTATTTTATCGACCGACTGTATGGAGCCTATGGTAATGACTGTAAAACGCGAGGCGTTTCCTATTTTACAGTGATTGCCATATGTGAATGGTATAGCGGTAAAGGCACTGGGGCCCTGGAAACTCGGCAGGCCTGTGCGGTTTGGACGTCCCCAAGCAAATGGTTGCCACCGTACAACGTCCAATACGCTTCGTTCGGATCGTTCAAAGGAATCTGACACTTAAAAAATTTCCAGCCCGTGACTTTAATGGGGACCCCCATTTCAAATGATGCCAATTGTCTGGCCGACGTTGAGCATGACTATCCCATAGTACGACATTCTTTTTCTGGGATGGGTTGAAACTTTTTTTCTCGCACCCATCCAAAATATTTTTTCGGAAGAATTTAAAAAAAGTTTGTTTGTCCATTGGGTACGACATTCTTTTTCTGGGATGGGTTGAAACTTTTTTTTCTCGCGCTCATCCAAAATATTTTTTCGGAAGAATTTGAAAAAAGTTTGTTTGTTCATTATCCAATGAACTTTGGGATAAAAGGAGGGATACTTTGGTTTGAGCTGAAAAGGCACCAGAAGGGACAAAATGCATGCAAAAAGAGCCATTCCGAAGGGGAATGTCGACTTTTGGACAGACTTTCGGACAGATTGGGGTGGGTGCTAAAAAGGCAACAGTAGGGACAAAATGCATGCAAAAAGAGCAATTCCGAAGGGGAAGGTCGACTTTCGGAGAGACTTTCGGACAAACTGGGGTGGGAGCTGAAAAGGCCACAGGAGGGTAAAAAGAAGGGGAAAAGGGGACACAAGGCATACAAAAAGAGCCAGGTTGACTGGAAACACCACGGCGGGGGGAGGTGAAAAAAGAACCATCCGAAGGGGGACTTGAAACACAACGTAGGGGAAAAGGGTGCATTCAAAAAGAGTCGTGGGACCTAAAGCACAACGGGAGGGGAGGCGGAAATAGGATGCATTCAAAAAGAGCCGTGGGACCTGAAACACAACGTAGAGGGACTGACAAAAAGAGCTGTTGGATCCTTTCAAAAAAGGTCGTTTTCCATGTTCAATCATTTTTGGAAAGGGTCACGGGGCTCGACTATTTTTTCGACCGACTGTATAGAACCTATGGTAATGACTGTAAAACGAGAGGTGTTTCCTATTTTACAGTGATTACCATAGGGGAATGGTAGAGCAGTCAAGGCACAGGGGCCCCTGGGTGCCAAAGGAAATGGCATACGGGAAGCTGCTCATCCCCACGATCCTACGGGGAGCGCCAAAAGTGCATAAGATGTATGGAAAGCGGGGACGAGCGTAGGGTAAAAAATCTTTGGGTGGAGCGTAAGGTGGAACCAGGGTCAAGGGACGATCCGTGAGACATATTCAAAGGGTACATGGAACAATTGGCCACGAGACCAAATAGAGGAATGTGTACTCATAGGGATGCATGAAAAGGAACAACAACACAGTGATCACACCCAAGGGATGTAGTCATATGAATTCATAAAACAGTAAAGTAATTGAAAAAAAAAAAACAACAAAAAAACACTTTTTTAAAAATTTTTATTGATTATAACAAATGTAATAAAACAATGATAACACATTTTTACAGTCCATAACATAAAGTGTGCCGCGACACATTTTTACAAACCTTCCCATACAATGTTTACATGTCTGAAAAGCGTTTCATCCCTGGACAGACTTTGAAGTAGAGATTTTTTCAAACCATGTTACATTTTTACAATCCTCGCAGGTATTTTCACCTAGGGTGTCCAATAAGGGTTCCTTGTACAGCCACTTTACCCCACTCGGTGAGTTTACTGGATCAGCATTCTTTTCAGTACACCATTTTCCAACAACAAACTATCCTTTTCGACTTGAAATACATCTCTTTGGGTCTTTAATACATCTCTTTTGGTCTTTAATACATCTCCTTCAGCCTTCAGTGCATCTCTTTCAGTCTTTAGTACATCTCTTTCAATCTTAAATACATTTCTTTCGGCTTTAAAGGTGTCTCTTTCCAATTTCAAAATATTTCTTTCAGCTTTCCACTCCTTTTCTTTGGATGTCCACTCGTTTTTAAAAACGTCACATTCCCTCTTTAAATCGGCCACGATGGGTTTCCAATAAATGTCTCGTTCCTTTTGCATCTTTTCTTTCATTTCCTTGATTTGATTCATGACATTCTGTTGCTTTGGGGATAAAACGTACAGTTCATCCTTGAGAACGTGAAGAGACTCTTTGAAATTTTTTTTCTTGTCACCGTACAACGTCCAATACGTTTCGCCTTCAAAGGGAATCTTGCAACGGATAAACTTCCAACCCGTCATTTGAATAGGGACCACCCATTTCAAATGAAGCCACTGGTCTGGCCCACGTTGAGCGTAGGGATCCCACCGCACCACATTCTTGTTCCCATTCTGCTCCGCATAACCTTTGTATCCCGTCGGGAAACAGAGTGCATAAAACGGCAATGCTATGTTGATGCATAGGTCTATTGATATGGAAATGGGAGGTATGTTTCCCTTCTTCTACATTGTCTGGGATCCTACCATCACACGTGGCCTTGGGCTGGCTCACGTACACCAGGGTCCGAGCCAAGTGAAACGCATCTCGAATTTTGACGCATTTCTTGGCCCGTCCCATGTGGGGAAAATCATAACGAATTTTATGTTTCCAAATGTCTTGAAACGAGTTCTCTTTTTCACAAGCCAGAATCATGTGTCGATGTTGTATGTGACCCTCTAATCCGTCACACAGACACCAGAAGGGTAAAAGGACCAATTCGTCACGAATGGCTTCCATTTCCTGACAAAAGTGAGGAAAGACGTCGTGTTTCACCATAATGTGAAACCAATCCAGGTCTTGGCACAGGTAGCGTTGAATGACTCCGTGAATGTCCTTTCCCAAACCACTGGCTTCACTAAATTCGATTCCACGGGGCCACAGGTCGGGTTTTTCAAAGTCTGAATCGTAAAATCCAACAAACGTGGGGTCTTTGCAACGATCATACAGGTAGTGGGGCGTCTAGATGAAATTCATACACTCGCACAGGACGTCGTCCTCGTAATCCGGGGGTGGGTCATCCTCTTTCCGTTGAGCCACAAAACCTTTCAAGCATTCCAACACATGTTGCACAGTCTCACGCTTCAATTTTTGTCCACGAGGCCAAGAGGTTAATCCCATGCAAAAAACGCACTCGAGGCGATTGCTCAAAGAATGTTCCTTCAAAGCATGGGTGCAATAGTAATGACTAAAAGTCATGGATTCAAAGCAAATGGGACAACGAACAACAATATTCGACGAGGAATGAATAAGCTTGTAAAGTGTCTTGACAGACATGGCACCAAAATAATTCTGGATACATGCTTGAAAGTATAAAAAAAAAATTTTTTTTAATGAATCCATTGTTGACTTGGATGATAGACAATATTTTTTTTACAGTCGTGCGAAAAATATTTTAAATCCTTCTGCTACAATACTGGTGTAAATGTCCATCTTCTCCTTCCATCTTGAGGTGTTGTAGAAGGTCTATTAGAGGGAGAGGGTGACACATGCACCCTTTTCAGTACGGTCATGGGTCTCACGACAGCCACGGGTCGGGGAACCTGAGGATCTCTTTCTTGCCACGTAAACTTCATCTGGTGTTCAAAATGTTTTGAACCTCTTTAGGGGAAGGAATCGTATAAGGTGTATTCCGCGTGGTGCTCTTTTCGTGGCGCATGACCAAGGAATTCATCGTGCCTTGCTTAGGGCTCACCACTTCCATTCGGCAACAGGGCTCGAACCCAATCTTCTTCCCCCAACAACAGATCGTTGAGGCTGGTAAAGACTTTCTGGTCCTGATGTTCAGCCCGTCTCAACGATTTCATTTGCAGATACGCATTCACCTTCCAATGATGAGGGAATAATCGCTTTCGGGCCCAAAAGGTGTTGGTGTGGGGCCACACATCCAGGGTGGTGTCGTGATAGGTCAGGATCAATTGGGGAAAATACGAGACGAGGGTAGGTAGAATAGAGTCTCGCATGGCCTCCAAGGGCACCGTGCCCTCCTCCGTGATTTTGGGGAGTGATCAAAGGATGGTTCTGTAGGTACCAAAATCCAGTCTCGGTGCGTTCAAATTGGCACTTGAGAACACCAGGAGAAAAAAAATGGAGGGGTAAACTAGAAAATTCCAGACGAGTGCCGACTCGACACGGTAACACATACTTGTCCACAAAGGTGGGAAAGATGAGTCGTGGAACAATAATGTAATACCGACGATGCAATTTGTAAATCTCAATCATCATGAAAGTGTAATGAGTAGCAAGACTCGCTCAAGTATTTCAACTCTCTCTATTAAAAAAAAATTTTTTTTTTTAAATGAATTCTCCAAGTTTAAACAGTTTTTTTTCTCTTTGACATTTTCCTTCTACTTGGACCATTCGTTTGGAATTTTTAAAGTTGGCAAAAGGTTACACATGGGTGACTTGTCCCTCCCAGTTGAAATGTTTCATCGTTTCGGGGACCATGTCATCCGCTTGGTGTTCTTTTCCAACATAATGCATCACTTCGGGTAGAATGGGGTCCAAATACATGTAGGGGGCGAGATCTGCGGCTCCAATCACCAACTCCCATCCGTGGTTGTTTCTTTCCAAATAATCTTTGACCAAATGGTACTTTAAGAAGTGTTCCAACTCGTCTTGAGCCACTCGCAAGATATCACTGTGATCCCAACCATCGTGGTCTCTGAACAGGGAAGGAGAATGCTTCAAGTTTCGGAGGACATCTGAGTAGGTAAATGATTGTAAGCTTCCCAGAGTCAACGAATCTCGACCTGTTTATTGTCAAACGAACTTTGAAGGAAGATGCGACAATGAACCCATTGGGATTGATAGCGCATCCATTCAATGGAAACGAGATAGTCACAATTGGATCTGGTACCCATGACAAGAAAAAAATGGAGCAGCTGAGAATAAATGAGTAGAATGTGAGCTTGCATATAAAGATAAATAAAAAAAATTTTTTTTTTCTATTTTTTTGCATGGAAAAAAATTTTCATGCTTATAATCTGAGATTGTTTCCATAAGGATGTAAGAAATTTGTAGTGTCCATTAGCGTACATCCTTGTCATCTTAGTGTCTAGTGACAGGTTCAAACATGTTATAAATTGGTGCATCGTGTTTGGTAACAACTCCCAATGCAGGTACACCTTCATTTTCAGATTCGGCACCATTTTCAATGTCAGAATCTATTGACAGATTCAAGCATCTCTGTTATCAATTGACCCATCATGTTGGGTAACAACTCTAATACGGGTACATCTTCATTTTCAGATTCAGCAACACTTTCCATGTCAGAATCTGAATGCAGGTCAGATTCCGTGTCGGAAGAGATTAACCACAAGGGTTCACCACTCAGTAAATCTCCAAAAATACCCAATGTGTATCCAGATGGACCACATACAATAGCAGTTTTATCTCGTTTACACAATTTACGACGACAAAAGGGGCATGTATTTTTACCGCTTTTAACCCATTGTTTTAAACAATTTGAATGCAACATGTGCTTACATTGACTCAGAGTGTACCATTCGAATTCATCGCTACTTAAATAGATGGAGCAATCGTGGCTTGGGCAAGGCTCGCTACTCAGGAAGCTGGAATCATTGGTTTCCTGTGGGTAAGGCTCGCCACTGAGAGAGCTAGAATCATTGATTTTGTGTGGACCAGGCTCGCCGCTGAGAGAGCTGGAATATTTGTGTTTGGAATGTATCATCCTAGTAGGGATAAATTTGCTAGGTAGAAAGACTTTTTGCAGTTTCCTGCTACCTTGTTGTGACTCTTTAGAATGAAAGTCAATTTGGCAACCCTGGTATGAATGTGAATACAGTTTAAAACTTGCAAGAGTTTTTACTGAGACATTAAAAAAAACATTTTTTTTTTAGAGAATTTGTTTGACTTGTTTCAGTACAATTTCTTGGAGAGTGTTTTAGTAACATTTCTTGTACCCCTCACAAGAGTCTCCTTATGACTTTCGGTCCTTGCCCATGCCTTTTGAATGTACTCTCCCTTCATCTTAATAACTTGTATAAACATCCACCCAACACTAACGCTGAGATACCCATGATCGCAAAAGAATAGAGACGTTTTTTGGAACGGTCTTTATCCAGAGCGCTCAGATAGGATTCGGCCACTTTGAGAGAGATAAATTTAATTTCAAACATTTTCACTGGAAACTTTTCATAGATGAAACGTAGATGCAACATAAACAACAAGAGGAGGTAGGATTCTGTGACTAAATTCACCTTTCCATCAGGTTTCAAAGCATCCAACCACTTTTGAATGTCAGAGGGATTGGGTGCGGACAATGTGTCCACATTCTTTTGTATAAGGGACGTTAACTTGATATTGAGCATTATATTGTTGGACAGGAGGATGTAATGAATCCATTGGGACAGTTGCAATGGCCGTTTGGAAAGGGGGATTTGTTCCAAGGGTAAACGCAGAGGTTCCAGTCCTTTGGAAAACTGACGAGCAATATCACTAAACATTGCTTTGATTAAAAGTTTTGAGTGTAAAGGAAATCTCGGCCACAAAATAAATGTTTATGAAAAAATGGAATGTTTTTTTTCCAATTAAAGATTCCAACAGTCAAAATTCTGAGTAAAAAATGTTTACCACACAGCAAACAAAATTAGAGCTCGAGTTGAAGACTCTACCTTTTCAACACTCTCAATCTCTCAAAAATTTTTTTTTTTAACACACTTTTTCTTTGGACAACATTCCTTGTACTCTGGGATACAATTAAACGATATCCAGTAATGTTTGCACACAATTAGGTGGGTCTTTATTATTCCAAATAGTCTTAAAGAGATTTATCCATGAGTGGTTTCTTTTTCTCCAACCTAGGAACATAACGAGAGGGTTTAAACTTATTCAAGAGTCCCCATGCATCAGATTACAGGGTTCTCGTTTCGTCAAACGTCTCCACAACAAATAGGCTTTGTTGACGGCACAACTCTTTTTATGGCACATTTTGCAAGGATATTTCAATTTATTGGGTTCTGGGTCCACAAAGACATTCATCTCTTCGGGGCCATTCTTTTCAAAGACAACAACAAACCAGCCACATACACGTCCATGATTTTACATTCCACGAGCGCGGCCATCACTTGCGTTTCCCATTCAGGCACGAGAGGATATCGAAACCAGAGTGTGTCCATGACGACCACACATTCCGATTCATCCACCGCCAACGCTGCTATTCCTCCAGGTTGGTGACGAGAGATTAATTGCAAAGGAGTTTCAGCATTGGCCCAAGATGTGGATTCCATAGTCTCCATAATCTATCCACCTTGTTTTCTACGAGATTACACAATTTTGTTGGATGGGTTTCAAGGAGCACATTTCTTGACACTTTCCTCTTTGGTGTCCATGGGTCGCTTCTTTTTCGTCTGCTGTTCTCGGCGAGATTTCCGCAATCTCGGCCACCTGCTCTTGGACAGACTCCAAGTACCCGTCTCTACATTCGGAGCATGTTCCATCAAAAATACTTTCCAAAAAGGATCGACATTCTTGAGGGGTCTGCACGAGCCCAGAACGATACAACTGACGTACGGCTCGGATGTGTTTGCCACGCGCCTCTTCGGCATCGTAGCGAAACAGGTCGATATATTTCTTGGGATCTTCTCCCTGGTAGCCGTCCATGGCAAAGAATTCGTACACGGTTTTGGGATCGCTGATTTTGTGTAAAATGTTCGCCAACTTGATGAAATCCGAGGATCGCACATTGTCTCGACCCAAAATACGCTCGATACAATGCTGCTCGTCCAAAGTGGCCTTTTTGGAACGTAGAGTCCAAATTTTGAGCAAATAATCTTGGTGGAGATGAGAATCCATCAAATAGGGAGCTTGGCGAGACACTTCCAAGAAGTGGGACCAGGGTAGATGGAAGGAGTGAGACACTCGTTTCAAAAGGCGTAGGACGAGAGTCTCAAAGGTTAAATGGGGATTGTCATGATGTTCCATCTCTCGCGTAAAGATATTGAGGCAGAGTTGACTGTCCATGATGATACTTGATTCTAGCTGTTGAAAATTTAAACTGTTAAAAAAAAATTTTTTTTAGAGAGAGTACTTCACATTTTTTTCCCAAAGGTTTATAGTCCTTTGAGTAAGCAACATCCTAAAGCATTTAAAGCTATTGGACAATCAAATAATATATTGCACACGCAATTGCATAGCGCACTTAGCTTTTGCGGCAACTCTGACTGGCGAACGTATACATTATTTCCCAAAACCTCTTTTGTAAACAAGAACGGTTCATTATCGGTCGCAAACTCGGCTAATAAATTCCAAGGAATTAATTTATACCCTTTGCGGTTTCGTGTCAAGTAATATTCTTCGTTTTCTTTTCTCAATAATAAAGGTTTCCCATCCTTCTGCAAATAATATTCGTTTCTTTTGGCGTCTCGTGGGTATCTTTCCATGCCATCAGACATTTTGGCAAGTTGAAACCTTCCATTGTTATCTTGTATTATTACAGATTTTCCATGTTGAAGGGGATACAATTCGTTTCCCTGAACATCCCTAGCGTAATATTCTTCATTGTGTTTGTTTCTAGCAAAAGGTTTCTCTGAATTTGGGTACAACTGATTACCCTCTTTATCTCTAGCATACCTTTCCGCTCCAGACAAGGGATCCTTGATAAAAGGTTTCCTTCTTTTGGAATAATATTCACTTCCATCTCGACGTCTGGGATAGTTTTCTGGCAACATGTCGGTGGAACAGTATTCTTTTTCAATCTTGTCTTTAAACGATTGTCCTGTTCAAAAAACACCCCAACAAGTGATTGATTTGCTCAAAGCTTGGCGTAAAGATCACCCTTTTGCGGACAAGTGTTCAGTGTGCAAGACATGTTTACCCCTTATTCCTTATACCTTGTGCTGTGGACATTTTTACTACAACAATCAATTTAAAACGTATCCCGTTCAATCGTTTGCCGTACCTACCCCTAAATATGCGTTTGAACTGCCCATTTTGAAACGTTTAAAGGCTCAAGCCAAATTGAAAATGAATCAAAATTTTTTCGTGTTACCTGATCCCATTTTTTGGCAAGTGGTGTCCACCTTGGTGTATGAAAAGATTATGAAGTTTGTGCAAGGGTTACCCATGACCAGTCGGACCCAAACCGTTCAATCTCCAAGTAAAGTGGGTTTATTTTACAAACAAATTTTAGAAACCCCTCTCAATTATGGGAGTTTACAGCGTCGGTCGTGCAGAAAACCCACCTTGATTCGACAAGTGGCGTTTGGGAAAAGGTGCATCTTATCCATGAGAGGAATGATTGTGCCGGATGCCAGTTTACGCCCCAATAAAATTCAACTTCCAGCCCACGTGGTGAAAAAATTTAATATCCACAATCAATGGATTATTTTGAATCGGATGCCCTCGTTACAACCAGGAAATTTTATTGCTTTAAGGTAACAGAACACCTTCGAAGAAAATTTTTTGAATTAACCTGAATTTTGCCTGTTAATGAATATTTTATGACCTTATGGGTCTTTAAAATCAGAAAAACACCCAAGTAAAGTCTTATTAGTGCACATTTTTTTCTGTGAAAGGAGTATTTTATGAAAAAATAAGCAAAAAAAAAAGACTTTACCCAAAATATGATAACTGAAAATAAAATAAATATATTGACATTTTGTAAATTGAATAATATAGCATACAGCCTTATCTAGGGAATAGACACTTATTTTGGTAATATAACCATTACGTGAGAAACTATTGTGTTTCGAGCTTCTTAACGTTGAAATTTTCTTTAAAAGCTATTGTAATTTTCACTTTATTGCTGTATAAAAAAATGTCTACTCAACAATAAATCTTAAGAGAGGTCTATTCCCTGTATTAGTATTTAAAAAACATATATATAAAATTTTTATTTCATCCAAGCATAACTTTTTGAGATATTGTGTTTTGCGGTAAGAAAAAATGTAAAAAAAACTCATTTTGAGAAAATAACAAAAATAACATTAAACTAATCTGATTACAAGAAAAACACTTACTTTCTTATTAAAATGCACAGATTTATAATTCCCTCCCTCTTTAACTTCTAAAACAATATTTTTTTTCTTTTTAAGGGCTCTTAAAATTTTCCTATGTTTCTTTGTTTTGGGGTCTGCGTTATGAATCGATTCACGGATTCTGCATTTATCTAAATGTTTATATCCCCGTAAGGTAAACACCCCAGGATTTTCAATATTCATCTTATTCAAAACTTTGAGGCACCCCTTTAATCCCTCATTGAAATGCATAACAGCATCATACGACCCAAATGTAATTGTTTTGAGCGAAACAAATACTTCTTTTGGAACTTTTTGCCAGACTATTCCGTTAAAACACTCATTTGCATTTTGCGTGCGTCCATGTAAGCACTTACTTAATATCTGTTTGTCGCATAGTTCTAAATATACTGGTTTAATTTTATTTAAAACATTTTGTTCCATTTGCCACCCCCCGCTGAAAATAACACCAGCTGTCTTTCCCTATTGGGCATTGACTATGCATCGGTTTCTTATCACTTGATGCACAGTGATATAACGCAGCAATTACATGTTGCTGCATGGCATTTAAATTACCAACATTACTGCGTACAGCAATTCCGTAGTAATTTTGAAGTCGGTCGATAAAATTATCAGTTAATTTGCCTTTACCAGACAGTCCTTTAGTTTTTGTTTTTAGCTTTCTTAGACGCGAGCCCACTCTCTTTTGTACATGGCCAATGCACTCAAACTTTGTCACACTGTTCATTCCATAAGTGTCTTTCACACTCATGAAAGCTTTTGAGTCACCATCCCCATAATATTGAGTGTATTGAAGTCTGCGGTTTTTTTCTGAACGAAGAAATATTCGTGAAGCCCCCACAATTTCCATTTTTGACGAAGATCCCGTGAAGTTACACTGACATATGTGGTCGGCTTTTGACGACTCATATTCAGAGTTTCTTGGCATAGTCTGAAGTCTCTTACATGTAGGACAGTAGGACGACATAACTTCTACGTCTAACACCTTACCAGTATCAACTGATATTGCAGCAACACAACCATTCATAGACGTATAGCCTCTACGCTGCCATGTGCCATCCACAGATATGCCACATTTTACATAATCAGATGAAAAATTTTGTTTTTATATCCACAATTTCAGAAGCAGCTTTTTTCATGGATTCCTCAGCTACTTCCTGAACCACTTTTAAAAGCTTTGCTTCCTGATTTTTGAAAGCAGTTTTTGTCAGTCGAGGCAAATTTAATGTTGAGCATAATTTGAATGCACCAGCAAAACCCTTGCTTATCTGCCGCATACCATATACTAGCCTGGTATTTATGACTGGTGCATTTACAACTTTTTTTGATGAAGCAAATGCAAAGAAAAAGTCACAGCATTTATATTTTAGTGTAAAATGAGAGCATAATCCATGCATGGAATCCTCAAAAAACTCTACTTTTTCAGCAAAACATTTTGGGCAGCAAAGTTGAGAAAATGCATCCATAATAAGCTCAAGATCAATGATTTTGTTACCAAACAAAGGACCAGGCATTTCTTCTGCATTTGACATACTCTCATTTCCCAATTTTGAAGAGCTAGCAGTGCATTCAGGAACAGGTGTTGAATTGCTGTTATTTTCGGAACTTTTTGTGTATTTATTTCCATAAAATTGTCTCTTACGCTTTCTAGCAATACTTTTAACCATTTTCAAGCAAAACTAAAACAGAATAGAATTATTAAATAACTTTCTACGCTGTCGATTCTTTCAGTATGAAAATCAAACATATATGTAAACAAAGTCACTAAACAACAAATTAGATGCCAGATTTCATACATAAAAAAGGAAAAATGTATTTCCAAATACATTTATATTTATTCTCAAATATTCTATTTTAATTTCTGACTAAATATTTGTATATTAATTTTCATATTTCATGTCATATACCATGAAAGAGAAACGTAAACAAAAAATTTGGGCCACTTCCGGTTAGCAGAAAGGCATTTCCGGTCAGAGAAATTCATGATCAAGTAATATTAAAAAAGCTGTAACTTGGCTTCTAATTAAGCTAGAAACAAAATTTAACAGATTTAGAAAGATAAAAGATTGAATTTTAATATTTGATCAAAAACGAAAAATCGATATTTTGACCCAAAATTGAGTTTTAAAGGTGTTCTGTCACCTTAAAAGTCAATTCACCGGGTTGGGAATATGATTGTTTTAGCATTCTTTTGGAAGTGGTGCAAGCCATGAACGCTGATTTCGATGGAGATGAATGTAATTTGTATTTGGAACCGAATGCGCTCTCGCAAGCCGAATGCGCGACCATTTTGAATCCAGAATCTCAACTGGGTTGTTTTGTCATGCAAGGACCGAAACTGACTCCGACTCAAGACATGATGGTGGTGTATTTTGCCAAATTTAACGATATTCATTTTTTGCCTTACAAGCAGAGTGATTTAAGCAAAACGTTTCAAGTTTTGTATGATTGTAATGGTTCGCAACAAGCCTTTGAGTACATTGATCAACTGAGACAATTTTACTTGGATGTATTGCAAAGACAAATGTGTTTTGCTTTGACTTTGCAAGAGATGCAAACCTTGTATGAATGGGGACGCGAGTCCTTGGAAGTGTTTCAAGAAAAAGCCGAGACGAGTAGTGGATGTTTAGTAACCCAAGTGTTGTCGGGAGCCAAAGGTACTTTTGAGCACTTGTATCAAATGTTTGGATCCATCGGGTATCAGAACGATGTATTTGTAAAACATTCGTTTTGGGAAGGATTAAGAGCCAATGAAGCCGTAGTGCATGCAAAAACGGCTACCGAGGCCCTGAGTAACGCGTCCAAGATTTGGGAACCGGGATATTCAAGGGGTGATCAAATGAAAAGGTACGAAACGACATAAAAATGAAACAGTTAAATATTTGCATATTCCGCTAAGGGAGAATGTAGCGAGACATCTCGGGATGCCATTGGAGACTCTGACTGGGATCGGATCATGCGCGGGTGCCCGCATGCGCAGGAGAGAGCAAAGGCTCTTATAAAAAGCGGTGTCCAAATGATGCGAGCACAGAATTACTCGAGCACAGAAAAAGCATTAACTCCGATGTGTACTGTGAGACACTCCGACGCCTACGCAGGTCCATCAAGAACAAAAGACCGGGGCTGCTCACGGAGGGTGTGGTTCTGCTCCATGATAACGCGCGTCCACACGTCTCCAGAGTCACACAAATGGAACTGGACAAGTTCCAATGGGAGACGTTGGACCATCCGTCCTACAGTCCGGACATGTCACCCTGCGATTTCCATGTGTTTGGTCCACTGAAGAAACACCTGAAAGGAAAGCGCTTCAACTCGGACGACGTACTCAAGGACACTGTGAAGGACTGGGTCTCGTCACAGCCATAGGAATTCTGGGAACAAGGAATCCTGCGGCTTGTTCATCAGTGGGATCGTTGTGCTCAGGCCTATGGTGTATATTTTGAATAAAGTCTATATTTGTACCCACCGTGTCGTTTCGTACCTTTTCATTTGATCACCCCTTGTAGTTATTACAAAATGGTATACAATTTACAAGGGCTTTATGTGGATTACAAAGGACGTTTAATGGATGGTGAGACGGTGATTGAAAATGATGTATTGAATGTATTTCATTATACAGATGTCATGTCTGTGGAAGGGTTTCAACATCTTTTGGACACGACATTGCGATAAAGAAAGAATGGAATCAAGGAGGCGATTCAATGAACCACTTGTAGCCAGATCCGATATACCAGCAGAGCCATTGTAGCGACAAACGGATATAAAGCCTGAGATGTGACAGGTGTTGTTTTCAAATGCAAAAAAATTGTTGATGAATATTTTTGGTATGGTAAAAAAAATATTTTGGTGGTAAAAAAAAAAAAAAATTTTAATGATAGTATCAAGCTTTAAAAAGTTTCTTAACTGATGGAATTGATCATGTTTTGTATCAATTGTTCCATCGTGCCTGGTATAAACTACAACAACTCTGCTAACGCGTTATTCCGATGATGACTTTCAAATATCAAGTCATCATCGGAATGACTTTCAAATATCAAGTCATCATCGGAATGACTTTCAGATAATGAATCCGAATATAAGTAGCCACCAGAATCTGAATTACTTTCAGAATCCGAATATAGGTAACCATCAGAATCTGAATTACTTTCAGAATCCGTGTCTGAGATGACAGCTTCCTCGTCAGAACCAATAATGTCTTGTAAAACGCTAAAGGCGAATCCAGAGGGACCACACCCGATTCGAGTTTTGTTTCTTTTGCGTATTTTACCACGACAATAAGGACATGTATCTTTTTTGTTCTCCACCCATTGTTGTAAACACTTTGAATTAAACGTGTGTTTGCAAAGAATCAGGGTGTAGAGTTCAGAATCATCATCACAGCTCAAACATATGGAGCAATTCATTTCTGCTTCATTGTTGGAATGTGTCATCTTTGACCTTTGCTTATGGAATAAACAATCTGACTTGCAAAATTGGCCGCCATGCAGGGCTCGTTTCATAAATTCATCAGTTTGTGGATTAATTTGGTACTTTAAATCCACTTTTGTTTGGGCCACTTGACTAGGTCGATAGTATTTCTCATAAAAGTTGTGTAACGTAAAAATTAAATCATCCTTTTTGGAATACGTGCCTGGCTTAGGTTTCAGGCACCTTCCAGTAAAATCAACTAGATTCACCAAAACACGAAAAGAGTAGTCTGTGTGATAAAAATTATCCGCGAGATGTGGGGAACCAAAGAATTTTGAGTGTCTTGTAATGCACCGCGAGAGATTGAGATTGAGACTTTGAATCATATTCACTTTAAAAGTTCAAACAGATGACACTGAGCTTTAAACATTAAAAAAAATAATTTTTTTTTACTTTTAAAGCTTGACAAGACTTTGCTATTATTATTTTACTTTACAACTGTTAGCTTGTGAAAACATTCATCAACTTGAAGAGAGTTTTCAAATTGCCTTTTTAACATGGATTATTGTGCTGAAGTCTCATATATTCGTTGTAATAACGGCTACAAACTACCCATGGAAATTGCTTTTCCTCGTGTGGATAATCCACGTAAGGTGTTTATCTTACACATGCGTATGACTCATGATGTGTATTTCACGATTGGTGATCTAGTTTGCAATAAAAATCAATGTGAACGTCGTCGCAACAATGACTTTAATGTCCATGCCAAATGCATCCTGAAATGGACAAGGAATCTTGGTGGCACATGCTACAACGTTTTATTCACGACCATGTGGGATGGGATGCCCAGTTGGCCGTTCGCTCCCAAAATCAAAAACAATTTTTTAAGAAGGTGGGTGGATTTCGAAACGTTTGCATTGTGAGCCCACCCGTAGCGAATCCTCTTTACGGATGCATTCACTATCATAATCGACTGGTTTCGTTTCCTTGTGCTGCTAAAGCTGCTCGAACCCTGGCTATGAATTTGAATCGAACGCCTCGCGTAGATTAAAAAAAAACGATTCAATGTAAGGAGGATAAACCAATGGATAAATTGGATGAAAAACAACTTTTGGAAGCAATAGATAAACTTTTGGAAGAATGTGACGAGTTGATGGATCAATATCCAGGAGAGGAAATACGTCTGGAAGCCATGGATAAACCTTTGATGGATAACTCGATGGAAAAGATAGATAAATCTAATGAGCCTTTGGAACAGGACAAATTTCCAATGGAGGATACTGTAGAACAGTGTGATGGGGAAGGTTGTCACGAGGTATTGTGTAAACTATTGGAACCATATCCACTGGAATCTTTGGAAAAGTGTTTGGAGCCCATGGATAAACCATTAGTGGAAAATACAAAAAATGAATTTTCTGATGAAACAATGAAGCGAGGAAATGAGACAATAAAACTTGAGGGGTAATGGAATGTTGTGAAGAAATAGGGGATAATGATAAAATAATGTTAAGTGAGGTGAAAAATGTTGAAGAAAAGGTTAAGATGGTTCAACAGGAGAACATTTCAATGAAAGAGTGAGGAACTTGATTGAAAATATCAAGAATCTTTCCTTATTATTTCTCTCAAACTCTTGAGACTTTTTTCTCTCTAAAAAAAAAAACATTTTTTTTTGACTAGATGTTTTAAAGCTGTAGACTTTTCGAGCCAGTTATTATTGTTTGACTAACCGAAACCTGTTAAAGCCAAGTACTTGTGTTGATTAATATCGTTTACCTTGCACTCTTGAGATTATTATTGTTGGTCATGGCTGATAATCTTGTACACGTAGCTCCCGTTCACTTGCAATCTTTCCCTATTCAATTGGAGCTTCCTTATGAAAAGATTCGACATGAAGCCCTGGATCCCTTTGTGCGCAATGATGGATCTTGTGGTGTGGATTTGTGCAGTCCCAAATTTTATGCGGTGGATCCTTTGCAACAAGTTAAAATTTATACGGGGCTTATATTTGAATTCAAAGCAGGATGGACTGCTTTCTTAAAAGATAAATCGTCCGTGGTCACTCGAAAGCATCTTGTCGTGGAAGGAGGAGTGATTGACCCCGGATACAGAGGAGAAATTATTGTGGTTATGCGCAACATGTCACAGCAGACGCAATTTATTCAACCCGGAGATTTTGTAGCTCAAATGGTGAACGTGTACACTGGACTCACTCCGAAGCTGATGGCGGTTTCACACACTGAGAATGATACTCGAAGAGGAACACGAGGATTTGGAGAAGATGTTGGGTGTGAAAATCTCATGGCAAATTTGAGTATGACATAGGTAGTAGTGAAAAATTTTTTTTTTTTGTAGTATGTTACTCTTTAAAAGTGCCAAGAGATCTTTTCAACATTTCAAAGGTAGCTTGGTGTACACCAAACAAGTGGCTGCATAATCGTTTCCATTGATTCAAATACGCCTGGTGAGTTTTGGGAAATAAAACAGGTACAGACCCATAATCTGCTAACCAATCTGCGTGTTCTTTCAAATAATTTTGGCGTTTGACTGGATCCTTGTTGAACCAACTCAACAAATCTGACATTTTTAATTTAGTTTTTAGTAATAAAAACACCAACAACGCCATTTCTTCCGTGTCTTTCAACTTTTCAACACGAGTTTGTATTGTTTTTATTTGTTCGGGTGTAAACACTCGTCCTTTACGTTCCATCTTGATTCCAAACATGCCCTATGCTTTCCCTCAATGGGAATCGGCTCGACGATTGAATGAACAAATCAAGGTGACCCCCACACGTGTCAATACGTTCTTTTGTTGAATCAAACCAACTGTTTTGATATTGAAAAAGATTTAAGAAAATTTTTGAAAATCAACCATAAACCTCTCGTGTGGTTTATCAACACGTTTCAAAAACATCGAGTGCGAGTGGAATACGCAGTCTTATTTACGCAAAGGGAATTGAGTGCGTTTGGACCCATTGCCCACCAGCAAACTCATGGCATCCTTTCCAAACGATTTGAAAACATCTATGGAGAGTGTAAACCCATCTTTGTCAGTTTCCCCTGGTGTCTTAAAAAATTGTGGGGTGGCCGAAAACCATTTCCAACCGTTTCAATGGAAACATTTAGAGACCGAATTACAGACTGATTTAAAGCGTTTATTGCAACAAAAAGTAGTGTATCAATGTTTGATGGGAGGAAGGGAAGAAACAATCGAACAACATGGGTGGAAAGTATTGCAACAGGTAGCGGAATGGTTACATATACCCAATGCTCTCAATATGCATCAAGATGATTGCGTCAAGGATCAGCTGCTACAGCTCTTGTCAAAAGGTATCAAGAGGAAACATTTTAAAAAAATTCCTCAAGACGAATCGGAATGGACCCATTTGTTAAATGTGTGGTTACGACGCAACACCATGGATCAGGATGTTAAAGAACGAGACATTTACCGTTGGTTGGCAGTCGATGGATTTGATGGATTCGAAGCAAAACATTTGAAATTGTATCTGTCGGCGATTTTGGATCAGAAATTTATACGCCAAGAATACAGGCTACACATCAAAGCCGTGCGTGCAATGTATAGGTGGTTTGACTCGCAACCCCAAGTGTCCAGTTTGACTGGAACAGATTCGGGATGTGTTGTGTTTCTTACGCTTTTGCAGTTGTACGTGAATAAATTGGAAATGATGGAGGATGAAATAACCTTACAAGTACATCTTGCCAAGAGATCAGCGGAAGGAATTTTACATAGAAATGCTAATTATTACAAAGACGTCCGAAATGTAACGGAGGCTTTGTTGCAAGAATTGGGCAACATCTATGTACAGGAATGGCAGGGAAAAGATTGGACATCGGTAGCCAACGAACAGCTTGGACGCTTGATGAACAAGAGTTGAAAAAAAATTGTTTTTCTTCATTAAATTGCTCATGGTAGCTAGACTTGCATCGATCGAAATCTGTATTGAGGCACAATGAGTACACAAGAAATTTTACTCCAGGATGATCCTAATCGATTTGTCACATTTCCCCTTCAACACTTGGATTTATGGGTCATGTATAAAAAGTCTGTTGCTTCTTTCTGGACCGCAGAAGAAGTGGATTTGTCCAGAGATGTGGGAGATTGGGAAAGGTTAACCCTTGATGAACGGCACTTTCTTTCTCATGTTTTGGCCTTTTTTGCCGCCAGTGATGGCATTGTGATTGAAAATTTAGTGGAACGCTTTGCTCGTGAAGTAAAAGTGACTGAAGCTCGTTGCTTTTATGGCTTTCAGATTGCCATTGAAAATATTCATTCAGAAATGTACAGCTTGTTGATTGAGACCCTCATTCGAGATCATCAAGAAAAGAATAAATTGTTTAATGCCATTGAAACCCTTTCTTGCGTTAAGAAAAAGGCAGAATGGGCTTTGAATTGGATACAAAATCCATCCTTTGCTAAACGACTGGTGGCTTTTGCCGCTGTAGAAGGAATCTTTTTCTCTGGTTCCTTTGCGGCCATTTTTTGGCTAAAGAAACGAGGATTGATGCCTGGATTGACATTTAGCAACGAGTTGATTAGTCGAGATGAAGGGCTACACTGTGATTTTGCCTGTCATTTGTTTAATCATTATGTAACAAATAAACACTCTAAACACGAAATTGTACAAATTATATCAGATGCCGTCAAGATTGAGCAAGAATTTTTAACAGAAGCATTACCAGTGTCCCTCATTGGCATGAACTGTACTTTAATGAAGCAATATATTGAATTTGTAGCTGACCGATTATTGTGGGAATTGGGGTGCGATAAAATGTATAACGTGGAAAACCCTTTTGATTTCATGGAATGTATTAGTTTGGAAGGGAAAACAAACTTTTTTGAAAAACGTGTAGGGGAATATCAGAAATGTGGAGTTATGTTCAACAAAGAAAATCACACATGTTCAAACTGGATGAAGATTTTTAAGAGGCTAGGAGAAAGTATTTAAAAATTTTTTTTTTTTTTAAAGCTGTAAGAGAAATAATTTATTTCGAATCAAGTAGATACTCTTTCATCAACATGGTTAAAATACTGGTTGAAATCCAAGCATCCCATGTAGGAATTGGCAAATCCACCTTTGCCAAGGAATTCAACAAACCTTGGGTGGATGATTGTATTCAACTGGTAGAATCTGATCCATCGTTCTTTTATGGAGATGCCAACGAATATGGAGATGGTAATGATCAGTTTAAACATTTGCTTCGGTGCTATTTAGTTTTGGAAAACTTTGCTGCTAGTTTGGATAATGTAGCCAGCAAATTGGGATCTGACTTGACTATTATCGCAAGTCGAAGTCCCATTATATCGTGCATTCAATTTGCCAGTCAAGATGTAAATTGGAAACCGGTGTTGAATTACTACAAAAGACGATTGAAACATTTAGGTGTGGATGCTGTCCTGGTTCTGGATTATGGAAATAATATTCAGAGTAATGAGGAAGCAGTGCAAATGGGATTTAAGCGCATGTGGGTTCGCGGAAGAAAATTTGAATGGGAAGCCTTTAATACATATGAACACTACAAGAGTTTCTTTCAACGTGCCGAACAAATAAAATCTGACGTGGTGGAAGCAATGAAAAAGGATAAATTTTTTCATTACAAGGAAGTACCCTTTGATGGCTTTAGGGAAAAGGACTTGGTAAATGCCAAGGAATACATTGCAATGACAAAATTAAATTTCAAATAATAATTTAAAAAAAAAAATTTTTTTTTTGAAATGTTTAAAAGGTGAGCTCGATTGAAAAATGTTTATTAACAACCAAGCAAGACTACCACAATGCTTTATTTTTGTCGCTACGTGGAATCCATCGTGGAGAAGGCTCATGCCCTTCAAACCATTACTATGGAGCAATATGCTCACATTTTACAATTTTATGAAGAGGATATTTTTGTTATTGCGGGACAAGAAGGAGTTGATTCTTTACGTTCTTTTATTCCCCATTTGGAACAAACTTGTTATGATTCCAGCAAAGATTTATACTTTATGAAGGTCAAAGAGTGGCCTCACTTAAAACTCATGTGTTTAAAATGTGCTCCCTCCAACCCATGTATTTGGAAATATTTTACCGAGCAAGACAAAGAGTTGTTCGAGTACCACATTGATACATTTTCAATACTTTGCCCATCCTCCGTGCTTGCTGGAGACAGTTCTGACTCGTCGGGGCATGGAACGAATTAAATTTTCAAAATATTCCTCGAGTAATTCATGAAACACTTGCAACACATCTTCCCACAACTGATCACGATTCCTCACTCCAGTTTGACGCCAGTGAATCTCTAAACGACGGACCAATTCAGCCCATACATTTTCCACTGGATTCATGTCGGGTCCTTTGGGAGGCCAATCGTGCATGACATTTACATTGTGTTCCTGCAACCATAGTTTAGTCTGTTTACTAGTATGAACAGAAGATAAATCTTGCATAAAAATGAGTTCTTTCTTTTCATTTTCCTCACACAATTCAGTTTCTATGGAGGAAAGGATATGGTTAATGTAATAGTCGGTATTTAGGGTGGGTTGTTCAATCCGATGCAGGGTTTGAATTTTCCCATTCCCTCCAAAGGCCATCCACACACATAGGGTGAATCGGGGACGTCCATAGATGGGATTGGAAGAATGCACCAGGTATTGTTCATCAAATCGGTCGCTTCCCTGAACAGGTCTGTAGACTCTCAGAGCTCCCCGACTGGACGATCGAAAAATCTTTTCGTCGGAAAAGACGACCCAATGCCATTCGGAAACGGACCAATGCAATTTAGAATGGGCATAGACATAGCGCATTTGACGATGAAATTGAGTTAAAAAGGGCTTACGGGCCGGAGTACGACATTTTAATCCTTTTTGTTTTAACCGATTTCGGACCGTATCCACGCTACACGCAGGAGTCCATTCCTTTTGTAAATCCACAGCACTTAAAAAAGGATCTTTCCGAGAAGCCTCGTACAAGTTTTGATCCATGTTGGCATCGGTGACTCGAGGTCGACCCGACTTGGTCGTGGCCGATTCTCCACGTCGCGTAATCCAATAATGCACGGTAGATGGGGATAAACCCAACATTTGAGCAATTTTTCGTTCCGATACATGCTCTTCATCATACAAACGATATATAGCATGACGAAACTCCATGCTTGTTTTTTTACAACAATCAAGAGACGATGGAAAACCCATGGCTATACTGTCCAAAGTGTCAAATTCGTACCGAAACTCAAAACACGAAAGCAGTGGTATCGAAAAAGAATCAACCCATGATGCAGGGGAATTGTGTAAAATGTCAAACCAAAAAAAGTGGATTTGTGAAAAGAAAACAAGACCATGAATTTTCTGGAACTGATTCGTCCTCACCTATGTCATGATCCCGACCACATGAGTATTATAGCCCTTTCCAATCAACCCCTGTCATAAGATGTGAAACATGTCACCAGATGCCGATTCCCAATGTATACCATTTTATTCGGGAGGCAGCCAATGTGGATTTGCTGGGTGCCTGTCATTTGGCTCAAATGTATCACATTCTGACTGGAGATGAACAGGTGCCCGTTCCTTTTGCTCTGGTTTCTATGGAAGGTATTTTACCCAAACGTGTGGATGATCAACCCATTCGTAGACTGTACGCCAGTGTCAAAATTTTGAAAGCCTTAAACGCTCCTTTTACTCAAAATGCTACGATGGACGAACCAACGGTGGAAATGCAACACTTTTTGACGGATTACATGAATGCCATTACTCACGCCCAACACCAAGAAGCGCTAAAAGATAGCGAAAAGATGGTGTTGAATCATTTGCTGCAAAACTTGCATCAGGCCATGGAGTCTAAAGAATTTCAAGATAATAAATTTGACTTTTATTTTCAAAAATTGGTTCCGTATGTAAAAGCATGTCGGAAGGATTGGACCCCTCTTCCACCGGAAGAAGAAGAATCCAATCTCATAAAGCAGCTGCTGAATCAGTTGCAACGATCGATGGCGATTCGTAAAATGTTTAGTCGTTATTGTATTCCATTTGATATATTTCATGTATTGGTAGGGTGTTATGCCTGCTGTTCAGATATTGGAATGGTGGCCAATTGGGCTCTGGATTTAATGGCTCGTATCTGTCGAGGTCAATTTTTCTGGAAAGAATATGAATCATGTGCCTTTGTACAGCAAATCTTGCGCGGCATCAAATCGGACGTTACCTACAAGCGAAATACAGATTTGTATTATGTGATGCGTTCGATTCAAAAGGGGGAAGGGATAGAGTGTCTATCAGAAAATTTTGCAAAATATGGCCAGTTGGAAAAAATGGTCAAGGAGAAAATTCAGGCTCCGTCGGATCTCGTGGAGATGGTAACTCATCAGCTGTTTCCCAATGTTCTCTTTGACCATCATGCAGATCAATTGGCATTTAATATTGCCATGGGACATGTAGCGTGTAGTATGGACTTGAAAACGGCTCAAGTGAAAAAGGGTGCCTTTGCAAAAGCTAGACGTTTGTATGGTATTATTTGTAAATTGGTGAAGCAAGTACAAGCATTTGATGCTCAATATCCCATACCGTGGACTATTGATACTTTAAAATTGTTTATGGTGTCTGATTCCAACATTGAAAAGAATCTGACAGAAATTGCCGCTGTAGTATTTGAGCCCAATGAGGAGGAATAATAATTAAAAAAAAATTTTTTTTTTGAAGAAATATTTATAACCTATCTGAGATTCAAAGTTCTTCATTACTTTTTCAACTGCGTAACAAAGTTAATGTGCAACCATTTTTTGGATCATGGAGAGTACTATACTTTTGAATCAAATTGCTGAAAGTTTCCTCCCTGAAATTGTTCAGCCCGAAAGCAATGATTTAGTCAATATGCAGACATTTAAATATCGTATTCTCAATGATTTTATGACCAAGTTGAACCTGACTTTTCAAGGAATTCATCAGTGGATAAACACGCATACCCCGGTGAATCCAGAAGTGGCCAAGGTCATTTTACGTTACATTCATAAGCAGGATGGTATTGAAAGCATTTTGGCTCAAGATTTTGTGAAAAATGAACGATTAAACAGATTGATTCAAAATGTGGTCAAGAGTGGTCAATCCAACACCATTAGTACTCTTTTGGCCATTGACGGCTTAATAGGGCCTAAATTAAATAATGGGCCTCAGTTTGAATATAAAAAATACCTGGAGAATTTAAAATATAGCTTGTCTGGTGAGCAAGGACGTTATGATCGGGAGGAGGATGACCTAGTCAAGAGGACACATGTTTTTGCCATACGGAAAGTATACAAAGAACTGGAAAATCTCCAATCGGATGAAAATGTTGATTCAAAATTAATGCATTGTGTGTATCAAGTCATGAGTAGTATGCTGAAAGAATCTGCAGGATTGGAATTACCAAAGGGACCAGGCATTCCCTTACCAGACAATGTGCTGAAAGCATGTTCAGATGTGTACTGGTCCAATACATCTTGGGAATATTTCAATCGTTTAGTGGAAATTTTAAAAAGTAAAATTGTAGTCTCAACCAATAATGCAGACTCTTCAACAAGTAACGTGGAAGATGGTTCAGCTAAAAAGAGAAAAAAGGAAGAAGCAACATAAAAAAAATTTTTTTTTTCAATTTAAAGCTACACGGAAAACACTTGTGCATCAGTCAAGATGACTTGCAAATCAGTTCGATTCAATTTACCGCCTTCTATTCAAAGGGTTGAAACAGGTGAAACAGGTTACATTTGGAATCTCTTGAGAGAAGGCATTGACAGACTACGTGGTGAACGCAATTCTCTTCAAATGCACCCCAAGACAAAGTTGAGTAAAGCTGTGCAACTGTTTCATGAGTGTCGTTCCAAACAAGTTACTAATGTGTACGAAAATTTAGGACGCCTTCCTCTCGTCTTAACCTATTTTTTGGATTATTGTTTTTCAGCTCAACATTCAGTGGTGGTTATAGCCAATTGGGCTATTGATTGTCCCTATCAAGTCCAACTCCCCCAGTCACGTGTGGATTTTATGATTCTTGTAGAACCTTATTTTGGCTACCTTGTTCAGAAACCTTCCTACGTAAAGCATTTGATCGTTTTCACAAGTCACTTGTCCCTCTTTCTACCCATCTTTCAAGTGAAAAGACTTCACGTAGGAGCCCCAGTGTCTGATATGTGCCCTATCACTTCATCGGATCTTGTTGCAACGTGGCAACCACCCATTTTTCACGAGGGAAAGACGAATCAAGTTCCGTTGAATGGACTCGTACAATTGGACGTGACTCGATCCAAATCAACTCACGAAGCGTTTTTGCGGATGTTAACGGGTCATGAAATGCTTCGCAACCGACCTTATACCCTGAAAATATCACCACGGGACGAGCAAAGATTAAAAGTTCACCTTCAAATCACTCGGGAACGGCTCGTTGGCTTACAAGAGGAATAGCAAAGAGAGCCATCATGGACCAGTGCTTCTTGTGTCGTCACTCTCTTGTACAAAATCGAGAAAATGTATGGACTTTGGATTGTGAACATGAGTTTCACATTTATTGCCTCCATGCTCATTCTCCACGCAAATGCCCCATGTGTCAAATCCCTTTAAGTCGTCAAGATGTGCAAATGTTGAGAATGAGAAGAATTCGACGATGGGAACGAGCCTGGTTTGAAAGAGATTCTGGATACGAATCTAGTTAACGTTATTTGTGACGGGTTAAAAATCTCTTGACACATTTGTTGTAATATGGAAAAAACCATTTCAGAAAAGCCGCAACATACGGGATATCAGTCTGATTTACAAATGCTTCAACATTTTCCTTTTTCAAAAATAAGCCACTGGCCCATTCCAAGGAATGACAGTCTACATGAAGGTCTTGGATGGCTTGATGTGGATTAGAATATCCCAAACACCAAGCGATTATATTGCTGAAACAGTATAAAGTATTATCATCATCTCGACTGACAACCATTTCATAAGGAATGTGGTTTTGCTGGTTATGAAATGTATCTGGTGGAAATTGAAAGAGAGTCCAACGACGTTGTGCCTTTGCCATCACAAACTTGTTATTAAAAAAAAAATGTTTTTTTTGCAACAAGTTTGTGAGCTTAAATAACAGTAAAGCTTGTGGTTGATTTTAAATATGGCACATGTATATGTACCTTACAACTCTATACAAGAACTTGTGCAACATTTTCAAGTGCTCAATTCAATTCGGGATGCTGCTCTTCAAGACGATACTTATCAAAAACCAAAATTGTACTTGTAGACCGCAATCATTACTTTGGATCATACGGTGGTCTTATTTACAAGAATATATTGGACCGTTATCGACTTGAGCTCCACAATTCTCATTCCCTGAGTGATGATATTGGATTTGGGGTGTGTATTGTATGGTGGAATACGACGAAACCAGATTTTGTTGGGGATCAATATGCTCTAGCAGCCGAAGGACGGGTGGCTGTTACTCCTCGCATGTTTCAATCTATGAAAATAAATACTTTACACCAAAAGAAACCACCCAAAAGCAATTATTATGGAGATAAACCTTGGCGCATAAATGCTGCATCCTTTTCCAGTTCAGATTCTGAATAAACATGTTCGGATTGAGACGCAGTGTGATACATTTTCCTTGCCGTCACCTTATTGTGAATGTTAAACCATATCAATTGATATTTTGTAGATTCATCTAACAATTCTGATTTCATCTCTTGTATAATATGGCGCATGTGAGTCATACAAATACCACAACGCAGCAATCGGTACAATGGCCCAGTAATTAATTCACGCCACATTTTTTTGGCCATATCAATATCTGAATGACTGGAAGCTTTTCTCGTGTCCATAGCTTCAGCCATCCAATGGAGTAAACGCCAAAAGGATGACCCAAATTGAACAATATTTAAAAAATTTAATTTTTCAAAATTTCGTTCTGCCAACGTTAGGGCATCAGTCATGGAAATGTTCAATTCTAGAGTCATAAACTGACGCAAGGCAGACACTCGACCTTCATGTACTAAATCAAACACTAGGTTGTCCAAGAGAAAAAAATGTCTTACAGTCCATCTTACATTATACAATAGAGTGAGTGTGGCAAATAATGTATGTTTCAATAGACTAATCCAAGCTTGCACGGCTTCGTGAGATTCTGGTTTGCGAAAAGTACGAATGTGCATTTCTTCCTTAACCAGGGCCACTAACCGTAGCAAAAACAACATGGTGGTTTGTTCCAATCTTTCTTGTGGAGTACCCTGACGAAACTCATCTTGAAAAAGTTTGGTATCCCATGTAACTTGTATGGAATCCATCCGAGTGGCGAGTCTTGCAGCTCTTTGTACAAAGGGGTCCTTTTCCTCGTGAAGAATCTGAAACAAAGCCGCATGATCCACATTGCCCAAGTAGGCCTTTTTAAATGATTGGTATGTACTGTGTTTCATCTTGTTTTTTGGAAGAATAAAGTAATAATGTGCAAAGTGATTAAATGCAAACTGTGTGAAGAGACGATTGGGTTTGAAGTGTGTTTAAACCCAAATGTTTGCTATGCTCAAATTGAAAGACAAGGACTGTGTAGTCTACATGCTAGAGCAAAAGGATAAAAAAAATTTATTTTTTTTGTCATGTAATTTTTTATAAGCAAAAAGACTAGAGCAAGTGTTTAAAGAGAGTCATGCCGTTTAGACATTTGGATCTCTGCGTTCGTTGTCCTCAACTAGCCTGGAATAAAACTCTATTAGCTTTTTATTTGGCTTCCTATTTTCGCCTTTTTCATACAGATATTGTTTCTTTCAAAGTGTTTCCCGTTTCTCAGTGGTGGTTTCAGGGCTCTTTTATTCGGTTTTCTGTTTCCGTTTGGTGCAATTATGGCACACCTTTACGTTCCTCAGGAATTGTTAAACGATGCCTTTCTAGAGCACGCAGCTCAAGAAAAACTCATCATTTTGGAAACCCGCGAGCCCAAAGATTGCGCTCACATTGAACACCATCCTGTGTGTGCTTGTGATTCCTCCTGTCAACTGATTGTTCAGGGGAAAAGTATCATTGTGGCTCGTGACCAACACATTGTGAGTGGTTATCCCTGTTACGCTCTTCCCAAAGAGTGCACGTCGGATGAAATTGTTACTATTGTGACTTGGCTCACTCGACATCAATTTTGGACCTTTGCCACTGCATTAGAAAATGGCTCTTTGGTCCGTTATCTCACTCCTGACGTTATCTTTGCTGTGCAACCTCATCCTACTTGTGACCAATGTACCAAACATACTTTGGTGGGAGAACCCGTGTTTTGCTTAAAAAGCATTGTGCTTTCAGGTCAAAACAAAGGTCCCACCTTAGAAAGTGTCTTGTAATGTCTCGACCCAGCAAGTATGAAATGCAACACGCTCTGCGTTATGCTACCGAACATACCACCCAGTATTTATGGGATGTGTATCAAAAACGTTACCCCCATTATTTTCAACATGTGGAAATACAAATACGTCCTGCAACACGCCAAGATTACTATATTCCTCCTTCCCTTGCTACAGAGTGTATTGTGGTAGATAAAATTTACTTTACGGAATTGGGATGTAAGCGACTCAGTTGCTTACCTTTCAAATCTAATGGTGTACCATGTACTCCGAAAGATGATATACAATGGACTCAATTAGCCAATAAATGGGTCCTGTCGTGTCAACCCAGTTGCCGAGAAATGACAACACCCATTGATGCGGAATGGTGGGGAACACGTTGTGTCATGGTCAATCCTTTGAAAAAAGTATTGGCTTCTTTTCCCGAACAAATATTTGGTATGCAATCGAAACATCCTTTACATGCGTGTTTGGATTGGAGAAATGGGCACATTTATCTCAATAATAGGTATTGTCAAGCTTATGGATTGGAATTTGATGGGAAGGAATGCTATTCTTTGGTAGATCAAACCATTGGGGAATTTTTCTTGGGAAAAACCGTCTATCGAGCCTTAAAAACGAGTGCTCTTACACCTCCACAGAATCCACATTATCCTCCAGTACTTTCCCATTCTGCAGTTCCACTAGAAGTGAATCTGAATGATACCATTTCATTACCTGATACGTCTCAGCTGGCTCGTGAAGTGACCGCAGAATTATTTGCTGATTTTGGAATGGATATTGCAGCACATGTTGTGGAAAAAATATTACGGAAAAAGGCACCTCAATTGCTGTTGAAAGCGGCCGGCAACCTTCCCATCCAATCGGCATTGACACAGGCTGTTTTGAATCAAACGCTCTCCCTGTCGGTAAAATCATTAGCCACAGCGGGCAAAATAATGGCTGGAGCTTCCAATATTTTGGCAGTTTATAGTGTAATATCCGTTATTTTAGATATTGTGGACCCATTTCACTACGAAAATGTACTGACGGCAGATACTTTGCAGGTAATCAATAAACGTTTGGATTTGGTGTACTTTCAACGAAGGAATAATTTTAATCCTGAAGTCACGCCTGAAATGTTATGGGATAATCTT